>PVJD01005866.1:0-106833 GCA_004026545.1 Mormoops blainvillei | reverse complement strand
TAAATATTTGTTGAATTAACTCATTAATGTCCAGCAGGCAGACTAGGCCAAAGCAGAGGGAACCTTCTAGCTTTTTTCTATTGGTATGGACTTGGCAAAAGCTGTCATAGAAAATGTGGCCCCAGAAACAAGAGTGGAACATGAAAGGCACTCTTTGGAACGCGAAGTTGGGTAATTTCTCATTCTGCTGTGGTTCCAAAGCTGATTTTCCAGCAAAATGAAAATCATGATGGCCCTGACCGGTGTGGTTCAGTTGGTTGGGCATCGTCCTCCAAATTGAAAGGTCGCTGGTTCAGTTCCTGGTCAGGGCACATGCCTGGGTTGCAGGTTCAGGGAGCTTACGCGAGGCAACGGATCAACCTTTCTTGCATCAATGTTTCTCTCTCTCTCTGTCCCTCTCTTCCCCTCTCTCTAAAAATAAATAAATAAATCTTTTTTTAAAAAAAGAAAGAAAATGATGATGACGATGATGATAATACCACAAGCTTAGATATAATTACCCGTCCTCATAGACTTATAGATGAGTGTTTTGGCCTATGACAAAGAAGGAATTTTCCAAACATGGCTAAATCTTTACATTAAGAAGGCGTATTTCAGACCTCTAACTCAACAGAGACTCATTTTGGCAAATCATTTACAGATATCTGTGAGTGCCAGGTGTGCCTAGGGAGGGACGATGACAGATTTTTCTGTGGTATGTATCGACCTGGTTTGGCTTGTCCACTGACATTCTGGGCTTCCAGGTGTGGCATCGAGGCTGGGAAATGTTCTACGGGGCTGCAGACACAGCAGCTGCCTGCCGAGCAGATTCCAAGCACAGCTGTTTGGCTCAGAGAACAGCAGATAGGAAGAACGCTAGTGCCTGCCACAGAAGTCAGCTGGGATATCTGCTATTCTTGCAAACTGGTGTACATTACATACGTAATTCAAGGGCTAAAATTAAAACTAAAATGAATCCACAATTTTCTGAAACAGTCTTCAAACATTCCAGCGCTTCTTTTAATACAGCCAGCCGTCTCCTGAAACTTAAAAGGAATTTCCTCTAAGCAGAAAAGTCTGAAGAGAGTTCTTCAAAGATCCTTAAGGGGAACTCATTCTGATAGCTGAAAAGGAAGGTTCAAGATGCCTCAGAGATAACATGGATGGAAAATCGCTTCAGACTGCCAGGGGAGAGGAGGTCATCTTAAATGGTTCATGAGAATACAATAATCGAGTTAGAAATCCAAATCAGAACTAAAAGAGCAGGAGCACTATTAAAGATATAACCTTGTAAAGCAAGGGCTCAGGAACACAAAAGCCTATACAGTATACATTCTATGTGTGTGTACATATGTCAATGCAGGAGTGACACTAACCAACCAGAACAGATGTTAGCTATGCCCAACTCATGTGGCCTTACTGGTACCATATCTGTTCTCTCATCCTTGTTATCTGAGGATGTTTGAGCTGCACAAACCCTAAGATTCATGCAGTACTGTGTTCAGTGTCCCAAATTTCTCATGCGTTCTCCTGCCTCTGTGTCTGCACAAATTGTTCCCTCCACCAAGGAAACCTGTGGCCATCACTTGTAACTTCCTGCCAAAAGATCTCTGAGCCTTCATGTCTGAATTAGGTACATCCCTGAAGGTCTTCCCTAGGACTGGGTATTTACTTTTATATTCAGAATTGTCGGGGAGGTGGGATGAAGCAGAAAAACATTACTAGAGAAGCCAAACTGCTCATCTCAATTTACTTATCAACAAGGAAGTACGGGTGAGTGTCTCTCTAAATCCCCATCTCCAAATTCTATATCAAAATAATTTTATGACAGTTGGTAACATTCTCCAGGGAGCCACTAAAAGCTAGTATAGGCTTCTGTTCATGTTTCTACGGTCCCAGAGAGAGCAGAAAAAAATCTTAATCTGATAATTTTAGCCACGATAATGAAGACCCACTATTTCTGCAGGTCTGAGCCATGGCCCTGGTAATAACAGAAATATTTTTCTTCAGATTAGGTTAGGCCATACTGTCACTGAGCAGACAATTAGCGTATGTCCTTGAGGGGTGTAATTAGTTAATAAGGACTATGGTTGACACTGCAGGATTCAGGAAAGAACCAGAGTTGAATGTTCTGTGGAAAGAGGCAGAGTTTACCCAGGGGCCAAGTGACACGGAGGGTGTGAACTGAAGGAGGAACCATGTCAGGGATGGAGGAACTCCCATGGGGGCTGGATCAGTTAGGAGCCCAGTAAGGAACATATGGTATATTCCAGAACAGGGAAGTTCAAGGAGGGTTTAATGAAGGACCTATTTGCAAAGGTGTGGGCAGGGTATTGGGAAACCACAAGAGATTAGTGCTGACAAGAGGACGGCAGGTGTTGCCACCACTAGGCAAAAGGAGAAAGTGGTGTCCAGAACCCAGGGACCAACAGTGCAGAGTAGAGAGAACCATCTGACAGGAGCTTGGCACCTGTGACAGGGGACTCAGCCAGCGGGCAGTGACAAGGCAGGAGGGAGCTGACCCCTCTCGCCTTCCTCCCTCCAACCTCCTGCTAATACTCCCCTTGAGGGCAAGAGGTAAGGCCAGTGTCCGGGTGCACAAAGCGGAGTGAAGGAATGTAGAGACGGTCTGGGGCACGAACAAAAGAAGTCCAGCACATGGACACTAACATTGTGAAAGCCTGCCTCATATGGTCATTTCCCTCATATGTGAAAAAGAAAATTCCAAGCCACTTAGAACCTGAACCTTGGCAGTAGGGAAAAGCATTGGTGAAGCTGCCTAAATTAAACCCTTAGCTCTACCTGTGGCAGGAGGTTTCGCCTCACTCATACCTGGTTTACTCACCTGGGCAAGGGGCGCAACAACAGTCTTCTTCAGAGAGTTGTCGAGATCCAGTAAGGCAGCCATGGTCAAAGGTGAATAGTAAGTGCTCAATAAATGTTGGTATTAATTAATTACTGTGTTTTGAAAACTATTACATATGCCGTGACATCTGATGTTTTCCGGTTGATGAGGCTAAAGGGTCGAGGGAGCATGAGGAAAAGTAAAGGAGGCTTCTTCATCCCATTCTCTCTGGCACGAAGAGAAAGAAGAGTCGGATTCCTGAGCGCGCTGATACACAGAGACCAGTGTGTCTGGAACGTTAGAGATCCCAAAGAGGGTATTTGCAAAACAGGCAGGAAGGCCAAACTTCATAATTGACTCATGTAGGTTAAAACATCCCACCCACGGGAAAGGGTTGGAAGGCTCACGTATTCCCATTTTACTTAAAGAAGGAAATAGACCGGAAAATGAAATTGCATCTCTGTAGAACAAGCTATGCATTACACAGAGCAAAGAAACCTCTTCAGCAGTTCAGTGGTTGTCTTAGCATATGTCTGAGAGTGCAAAGAAGACAGGATAGCCCTGACAACGAAAGTCCATGGTCTGCATAACTTTCTTGTATATAACTCTTTGGTCCCAACTTAAGTGCATTGGCAGAAATAAATGCCATTCAAGTGTTCCCTATATTCTGGAAGCACAGGGTTTTCTCTTCTGTATCCCACTTAAGTATAACCCTTTATAGTAAAACTGTTTTGACAACCTGACATAGCTAAGTTAAAAACAGAGAATTAGTATTGGCAAGTTAACAGGATTCTATGGATCTATAAGTCACAAAGTTCATCATCAAATAAGAGGACAGATGCAGAGAAAGCAGAACACAGTTTCTTCCAGGTAGGAATGAACTGGGATCAAACAAAAGATTAACACCAAAGACATGTATAACACAAGCCCTGGGCTTACCATTCAGTCTTTGATTAACTTACCTGTTTTGATTTTTCAAATTTGAATAGACATTAATAGGTTGTGGACTCCTCTTTTTTGGATGGTTAATTTTAGAGTTTTGTTTTGTTAAATAACAGCTTTATTGAAATATAATTTATATAGCATACACCATACCCATTTAAAGTGTACAATTCAATGGGGTTCTTTTTTTAGTATATTTACACTTACATGCAACCATCAGTACAATCAATTTTAGAACATTTTCATCACCTCAGAATGTAACCCTGTACCCTTTAGATATCATTCCTTTAACCCCTATCATCCCCCTTCCCCAGCCTGAACAACCTAGTTTCTGTCTATGTGGATTTACCTACTTGGGCCATTTCATAGAAATGAAATGACATACCAGTAACATGAGATCTATTGTGACTGTCTTCTTTCACTTAGCATTTTTTTTTTGAGGTTTATCTACACTGTCACATATAAAGAGCTTCATTCCTTTCTGTGGCAGAATAATAATTTGTTGAGAAGATATACCACATTTATTTATCCATTCATCTATTGATAGACATTTGGGTTGTTTTCACATTTTGGCTAAGATGAATAATACTGCTGTAAACATTTTTGTACTAGTTTTTGTATGAACATATGTTTTCATTTCTCTCGGGTAAATACCTAGGAGTGAAATTACTGGGTCGTTTGGTAATTCTACACTTAACTATTTGAGAAACTGCCAGACTACTTGTTAAAGTGGCAACATCATTTACCTTCCCATGACCCCTTCAATTTTTTCTACCACCCTTCTAATTATGATAATCAACTTAATATTTAAGTGAAAACACAAAATATTGGGCTGGTCTCTATGCCATTCACATCCACAAATAATTCTTCTCACTCCCCCGCCTCATTACCAAATGTATATTTTCCATCCACGTAGCAAGTCACAGTGAATCTTATGAGGATTCGAATAGGGACTATGTAGTCCTTTGTATGATCTCTACGAGGTGAATCATCTTATTTATTTTATTCTCAAAAACCAGGTGAGACAGGCAGGAAAGGTGTGACTATCTCCATTAAACCTCTCAGGGGAAAACACACAGGAAAGTGTATAACTTGCCCTAAGACACATCTAAGTAGTGATGTCAGGGATAGTATGACATATTTCAATCTCTTTCCTTCAGTAGGAGTGATAAGATATTAGCATAAACAATAACAATGCTATGAGTCAAGTGGGTGACAAAAGCCCAAATGTAACAAGTGCTGTAAAAGGTGAGAGCAGATGGGGATAAGCATGTACTGGGGACAGAGCGGGAAGATACAAGGAAGAGTTCCTGGAGGAGAAGAGAAGGTAGCACTGGAAATGGGTTTTACAGGACACATAGGAATTTGAGAGTTTGACTCGTTGAGTCGAGAGAAGACACTGCTGGGCTACAAAGCAGCAGGACCAACAACTTAGAAAATACAAACAAAAGCAGGGAACCATGGGTAGCCCAGTTTGAGTGGAAAATATTCTCTTACATTGAGCTGAGTACTAATAGGTTATGGGTTTTAATACCTAAGTCAGAATCTGGTCTTTATTCAGTTGACAGTAAAGAAAAAATGACAGAAGAGTTTTTGAAGGATTTTTATATTCAATGCTGTGCTTTCATAATACTATTGTGGCAATACTGTAGGAACACAAAAGCAAAAGGATAGATAATGGGACTAGGAACACTAGTTAAAAGACGATCACAATAGCCCAAAGGTTATATAACAAATGTCTAAATCAAAAATTCTCAGCCGGAGGATATCTTGCCCCCTAGGCGACATCTGCAATGTCTAGAGACATTTTTGGTTGTCACACAGTGTGAGTACTTCTGGCATTCATTAGGTAGCGACCAGGGATGTCATAAACATCCTACAATGCCCAGGAGAACACCACACCACACAGAGTCATCGGGCCCACAGTGTCAACTGTGCAGCGGGTGAGAAAATCTGGTCTAAATTAAGGTAGTGACAGTGAAAATAAAAGCAAAGGACAGGTAGTAGAACTATTGTCAAAGAATAGGTGATAAGACTTGATGATCGATTGGCTCTGGAGGCAAGAGATAGGGAGCAGGCAGTTAACTCAAATGATTGACAAAATTGTAATAGTAAAACCAAAAAAATTTAAAGAAATTGATATTAGGAGAAGGAAAGAATATAGTAAATGTATGTTTTTGTCTTCTCAGTCTCCCTTTCTTTGGAAAGAACCACCTCCTCAAATTGTAATGAGATTTGGACGGAGAAGCTCACACCTTCCACCCCATCCAAGTGGCATTTTCCTGATCTAGGTCTGGCAAATCAGAATCCACCATAGATTTAGCCTCCATGAGCTGTTCTCTAGGTAGGCACATGATCCAAGCAGATCAAGCAGAGTTTCTCCTAGAATTCTACACATGTCACACATGAAGCCTGTCTAAAAATTAAATTAAACCAAGGCAAGCAAAACACACACATACACATTGAAAGAGAGAGATTTCAAGCGATCTCCTTTAAGCTCCTGGATCCAGCTATGCCTGATATACAAGATTTAGATTTCCCCATTATATTAAGCCAATTCACTTCCTACTTTGCTTAAGCTAGTTTGAGTTGGATTTCTATTACTTTCAAATGAAAAATCTCTGCTAATAAGAACAAGATTAATTTTTAATATGTTAACAGACAGAAAATTCATGAAATAGATGTAAGTGGGGGAGCAGCTAGAATTTAAGAGGACTAGGTTTTTAGGAGACATATTTTGTAATTTTTACTTTAGAGGTGACAGTTAAATGCCAGAATAGTTGTAATCTTTTTGAAACAAGCCAAAGATAGAAAGGATACTTGGTATTTTCTAATAATTTATAATAAAATAAAAGGAATTAAAAATTATTATTTAAGAAGTCTAAATTATTAAATTGTGACCATTCAGGAATGATCGTTTTAGTAAAGGTATTGGAAATAAATTATGAATGATTTTGAACTATTTGTACATTTCACCACATATAGAACAGATTTGAATTTGTTCAATTCTGGCCTATCAGTGTGTTATCATTTACTCTGACATCTCTTTCGTCTGCTTCCCCTGCTCTGTTCTGAAACACAGTGGGTTGATTTCTGCAAAACACACTCTCCTGGCTTCCCTGCCAATTGGTTGCTGGCTAATTTGGCCAATAAGAGTCACTGGCAGGAGTTTGGAGTGGGAGGTAGAAAGAAGACAGAGTGTGCTTCTCCTTCTTCCTCTCGCCTTGGCCAGTGTTTCTGGTGATGGTCGTGTCTTCTCTGCAGTCCCAGCTTCCCCAGGGCAGTGCTACCCTTGGTGGCCTCAGTTCCTACCGAACAAACCCAGCTCCTCAACTCTGGTAAAACTACCTCCTCTTTTCGTCCCTTCAGCCCCGGAGATGCTGACAACTTCTTGCTGTTGCTAATATCCAACTTCACTATTTGCTGTTTGCCTTTCTCTCTTTCAACATCTTTGTAAACAGTTCCCCATGTTAAATCATTTCTATTAAACCACCTAGTTTAGGTTCTCTGGCTGTACTCTAACTCGTCTGCTTAGTATCTCAGTCAGCTCAAGCTATATAACAAAAATACCATAGGCTGGGTGGCTTAAACCACAAATAGTTATTTCTTATACTTCTGGAGTCTGGAAGTCTGAGATCAGAGTGCCAGCAAGGTCAGGTCCCTGGTGAGAGCCCTCTTCGTGGCTGATGGACAGCCGCCTTCTGGCTATATTCTCACATAGTGGACAGAAACATCATCTCTCTTATATTTTCGGTAACAGCACTAATCCCATTTATGGGGGCTCCACCCTCATGACCTATTTACCTCACTCCCATAGGTCCCACCTCCACATACTATCACACTGGAGATTTGGGCTTCAGCATGTGCTTTGGGGGTGGAGTAAGACACAAACACTCAGTCCATAGCATTAAGTCTCTAGTTCAAACCACCAGAGCTGGGGTGATAGACAAAGGAACAAAACGAGCCCGTTTACCATTTTTGGCCCTTCGATTAAGTAAGATATATAAGTGATTGTGTTGCTGGTGGTGGATATAATGGGATCAATATAAAATATGGGTCATAAGGGGCATGTAACGTAAAGTCATATTAAAACCAAATTTAAAAATCTAAAATAGCATGGATATATGTTTCAGAGTTCAGAGGACGAAGAGATTGATGTGTGCTGAACTCTAAAGGAAGGAAAGCTGAACAGTGGGCAGCAGAATTCCAGACAGCAGTATGTGGGGGGAAATGGCCAAGTATAAGCAAAGACGCAGGAGTAAGTACAGTGCCTTCGCGGAAGGGCTGAGTGAAGCAGAGCCATGTATAAGTAAATCAGTTCAAATAAGAAAAGGTCACATTGCAGGGGCCTTCCGTAGTAGGCAGAGAACTGTGAAGTCTGTGGGATCAATCCCAGAAAAACTGAATGGAGAGACTGTGTATCCTTTAGAAGATAAAGGCTATGCCCCCTTTTTCATCTGGTCAATGAAACACAGAACAAAGGGTCTGAAGCTGGCTTTCATTCCCACTTCCTGACCCATTTTTTAATCTTTAAATCTCAAAGTTTAGTTCTTGGTTGCCCGATTGCAGAAGAGTTAATAATAAATAAGATTCATCTAATAATAAAGATTTGAGTTGTTTTTCAGATGACCAAGGATTTTTTAGTTATTTACTAGCCACCTAATCTTGTGCTAAGCCTCAAATTAGGAGGTCAGTTTTATTTTTTCCAATGATCGATGTAATCCTTCCTAATAAACATGATTCGACATTGCATGAAAGTAACCAGAAAGAAGGGTGTTTTTCCCGGCACTAGTTCTGACCTTAAAAAACAGACTGGAAGAAGTGAAGCAATACTGTAACATAGTGTAGTAATTGCTTTATAAAAGCGAAAGTACACAGCAACCCAAGAAAGGATGTGCCATTCAAAATGTGATGTGTTTTTTGAGAATGAAAATGGAAACAGTAATGCAAAGATTAAAACATTTTAGAATTTATAAGTGGGTTAGCTTGACAGGTAGCTGATGAGATAAAATTCTACGCCCCATTTTATATTGAGGTGAGTTTGTTTTGTCATGTGTATTATGATTCACATTAGAAAAGCTAGTAATCTTTCTGCTGTTGTCTTTCCCTTCATTGTGGAAAGAACCTGCAGAAGCACTGTCTTAGCTCTTACCCATCGCCTGGAGTGCACTGCAGTGAGAACGAACAAAAGACTTAAGTATAGCCTTTAAATGAAAGCAAGAATAGTACACGTGGAACTGAAATCATATCAAAGACAATTTTTTTGAAAGGTGGGGAGGAGAGAATAAAAGAAGTGAACTGGAATTTTAGCTTTGGGGAGAAGAAATTAAACTTTTACCTTTCTATAAATTGATATCAGTAAAAATTGGTTTGACATCTTGGATCTTTGGAAGGGTTTTTAACTGATTTTGAGTCTCTTTTGTTCACTTCCCCCTAAATAGTATTTCAGTGCTGATAATAAAAAGAATTACAGCAGATGTGGTCAATATAACTTTGTGAAATAAAGACCTGTATGACTTAAGCATAGTTTACAAAAATGTGTAACTTAAGCTGGGGACAAAAGGCATTTAATAGAAAACACATAAAAATCAACCTCTTAACAGAAGGCAAGTCAAAACTTGCCAGAGTCACATAATCATGTCATTTGGTAAAATGAGCAGGCCGAGAATGAGGAAACGTGAATCGAATGGGGTGTTTTCAGTTCTGCCCAAGACGTGGCAAAGCAAGTCAGCTCAATTGTTGAACTTTTAAAGGTGATGATGCCGAACAGTGGCTAACATAGTGGTATGTAAGGTAGTGTGTATTTTACAGAAAGATAAATCAACTCACAGGGCTCCAAGAGAATAAGAGAATTGTTAAAGATTGTAATGTAAAACCATTCTTGATTTTCAGACTCCAAACAACCCGCTTTAACCACATTACTGCACAGTTGTTTTAGAGGTAATATTTACATAAGAGTGTGTTTTATTTCATTGCCAAAGAAAAATAAATAAAAGATTTCACTAGATGTATAGGAGTAGGTTTAGGTCTTGGGGGGGAAAAAAAGCATGTATTGTTTGCTATAGTTGATTTAATACCCTGCAGTCTTGTTTTCTTAATGCTACAGGCCACTAAAATGTTTTACTTTGAACATTCTTGGAAGCCAGTTGAATCAAGTTGGCAGATGGTTTCTTTCACAACAGCCTTGATAGGCAGTTTTTCTGATCTCTAACTCTGTGATGGATGAGGTATAATTTTTAACACAAAAGTCATATGGTCAACTGTGAGGATAGAAGAAAGAAACAGGTGTTGGGTGATATAAAGACATGTAAGATCAAGTTAGACTTGAAATGCTATTTCCACTTTTTTTTTTTTAACTGAATGCCAAGAAAAGGGCGTACTCCCTGCGGAGAGGAGATTTTGAAGATAAAAATGCAAAGTTGGGGATTTCAGACTAAAACCTTCTCTCCATCATAAAAAAGAAATGCATGTGTTTTAGGGCTTTTGGACAAGATTAAGGGTGAGATGGGTCTTTGAGAAGGGCCTGCGGAAGATGTGAATTGTTACGATAGAATAGTGCAAGTGTGGCAATTTCTCTTACTCTCTGGAACAGAATGGAAAGAGATACATAATTGTATCTGCAGACCTAGAAGACCCTCTAAAGATTTATGACTTAAAATGAATGTAAAATATGAGCCTAGTGGTGTCTACTTTTCTGCAGCTACTGCAGGTTTTGATTTGCAAATGCATTTGATATGGAGAAATGGCACTTTGTAATCTATCCACTGGCGTAATAGACGATCCAACGTTCATTCAGTCCTGTTTCCCATACTGCTAACAAAATGTATTACGATTAAGTAAAATAACCTTGTATTGGGAGCAAGGGGGCTAGGGAGATTAGAGGGGAGAAAAGGTTATATTACAGAATGATATCTTCTAGGAAATAATCTTGCCTGAGGGTGAGATGAAATGAGCAACTGGCGAAGGAAGTTACAGAATAGCTCGTATTTTTTTCAGCTGAGTCCAATAATACTTGATGGTTGGTATTATCAAACACACATAACGATATTGCATTTCCCTTGGTTTTGTTCTCATCTTATTTAATATTCCCTCATAACTTTTCACTTAAAACACAGCATGGAGATGTAGAAAGAAAATCATATGGATACATACATAATTCATATGCACCTGAAGGTATAAAATTATGCTAGACAAAAACAAGTAGCAAGAAAGGTGAACAAGACGTTAAATTTAAATGTTGTTTAAAAAATACCCCAGTGGAAATCTAACTGAAGGAATCTGAACACTAATAAAAAATGACATTACTCTCTCAATGAGGATGTATGTAACCTTGCTCTTCAGCCCACATCATGCTAATTGAACTAATTCAGCAGGGATTGTCTTGAACTTGAATAACTTTAGTGTGGGGAAGACTGTTGATGTTAAGGTACTGAACTGTCAGTTCTATACAAAGAGATTTCCAACTCTATTTACATAGTGTTCTTTTCTTATCTTCCAGGATAATATTCTGATCTCTGCCAATGCTTCTTAGAAACACCCGTCAATCCATTTACAAACTGCAATGGCGTGATGCCTCCAGACTTCACAATAACAGAGGTTCTAGTACTGAATAAAAGATAGTGACTGCACTTTTTAAAGACAGTGTATGTGTTTATGACATAAAACTCACTTTGAGGAAAAAATGTAATAGCCTTAGATTTCACAATATTTTACAAGGCATTTAATCGTTTTGTGTGTATTTCTCTAGAGTGGCAATATTTTTCTATATGTATTGAAGCATGTACAGATATATAAAAAAATATAGTAATCTAAAAATCTTAAAAAACATTATGTGCAAAGATAAGGAAGACAGCCAAATTACCTGTTTTTTTATTATTGTTACACTTTCCCGTGTTATCTTGTTATCTATTTCCTTTTATTTCATTGAGGATAGATTAATGACAATAATAATAGTTAACATTTATTTAATACTTAGAATGTGTCAGGCACTATGCTAAGTACTTTACAAGATTTATCCCTTTGAATCCTTCCAATAGTCCTACATGTTATCCCCATTTGATAGATGAAGGAACCTAGATAAGAAATTCGTTCAATGTGATAAAGCTGATAAGTGCTGGAGCTGGAGTCCAGCAGTCTGAACCCTAAATATATACCTTAAACACTATGTTATTTTCTGGCCTCATCAAAGAAGAAATTATCACTAGCCCTCTTGTTATCAAGTAAAATTAAGTATGTGTCGAGCCTGTCTTAGATCCTTAGATCTACTGAACTGAAAGGACTTTGGTTTTAAGATGGTTTCACTTATGAAGCAGTTGTCTAAAAACACAGGTATCAAAGATTGTCAAGTTACAATTATCTGCACCATTATCTCCCAATCATAATATATAATTTTTTTTATTAAACAAGCATTTATTGTTCACTTCCTATGTACCTGGATTTTTTTAATGATAAGAAAGATGAAACAGAAGATAAACTATACAGCTGTTTTATCTAGGGAAACATCTTTCTGCAAATTGTATTGATATTTATATGTTCACCTTCATTTAACAAGTAATTAATGCTAAGACAAAATTATCTAGAATTCAGATCCACTAGACTTTCCCTCAGCTGCAATCATTCTTCCTCCCTTAAAACGAAAGGTCCCTATAGCCAAGGTAAAGGGGGATCTTGGGAAGTGATTAAAAGATCACAATCCTATCTAGAATTTCCTTTGCTGTGATGGTTTAGGTTTTTCCCTTAATCACCTTCAGTTTGGAGAAGGAAGAATCAAGGAGATAACAGCTACAGTTCCAGAATCGTCTCAGTCTCCTCATAGGGCTCGAAGTTCAGTGGGGCATCAACTGCCCTTGCCTACCGGAAGAGGAGAAAGAAAAGGGGCAAAGGCGGAGATCGTGAGAACGGCCGAGAGCAGCAGCAATACTGCCTAGCTCTACAATTTCTCTAAGCTGGTCAGTGGAAAATGCTTTATGTTAATCCTCATGAGCTCTCCCAAGGACAAAAATAGTCTTCCTAGGGAATCCTTAATTCATGTGAATAGCTGCTATTCTAAAGCAGAAAACGGAAGTATATTTATGAAAGAGGTGGTAGAAAAAGGAAGATGTATTATTTCCCCTTTAAAAAAGCAGTAGAACACAGGAGGAAATCTGAAAATAACTACAGTGCTTTCTCTTATGCACACACACACACATGCACACGCCCCGATGATATCACAATTAAAAGTTACTTAAAACATTCCCCAAAATAGGACAATCTATGGATTCTGAGATTTCTTGATTGATATCCATGCCCTTCTTTGGGAAGGACTGAAGACAGTAATCCACCCTCTCTGTCCTATTCCAATGCTACTGACAGTGGAGGTTTGAGACTGTATATTGATTTTTCAGAATGAATATGTTACTGACCAGATCCTGGAAGCCCCAAAATAGGAGGGGCCGTCTTCTCAGAAAGGCATTTGTGAACTCTTTGGGGGACCACTGAACCATCCCTCTTGGACGGGCTCTTTATCCACATGCAGTTAGTCTAAAGTGCAAATCCCTCTTTAAAAAGTTTGTGTAAGAGAAACAGCATTTCTAACAGAATCCTCTCAGGCTTTTTATATACTATAACATCATGTAAACTCGAAGCTGGAATTAAAGCAGAGATCACCCAAGTAGGGATCTCCTCTAAAATTCCCTAAGACATAATCCCTTGCTGAATACCATCCGGGGTAGGAAAGTCTACCTTCATAAAATAATCATTTCTTCCATGTTCAGAAATGAAGCCTGTCTTCCTTCATGATTCCGCTCGTAGGTGCTAGGTTGACCTCTTAGAGCATCAGAAATTTCTACTCTGTCTGCCACATAGGGCCCTTTAACATTTGAAGACACTCTTGTACGCATTAGCCCTTTATCTTCCTGTTTGCAGATAAAACAACAAGGGCTTTGGGCTCAGTTCTAGAGTCAAAACCTGGTTCTGCCGTTTTCCCTTCCATGGATCTAGGTATAACATGAAATGTCTCTAAGCCTCAGTTTCCTTAATGAAAAAGTAGAAGAAATAACACCCATCCCGTATGGTTGTTCAATGGATTAAATTAGTTTAGTGTACGAAAGCACCTGACCTTGGAGGTCCTGAATTAATTGTGACTCATATAATTATGAATACTGTGGCTTTAAGCCCCTTCCTTCCATCCCAGACGTTTTTCTTCTGATGCAACAGAGTTTCGCAAAAAGTGCGTTACCAGTGTGCTAAATTGTAATATGATTATTTTCTGTGGGTGTCATGGCCTTGGCTGTGTGTGGAAGCACCACATTGGTTTTCATGTTCTTTCCTAGGGACCACGAAAGTTTTTAGAGGTTTTTAAAAAATCTCTCTCCTTTGTCATATAAATATTCTTTTATTATTAGCATTTAAACAGCAACTGTTGTTAGAAATAAAGGATTCTCTAAGAGAAACATAACAGCATTTCAGTCCTTCAGCCCTAAGAATGACCTAGCAAGGCTTCTTTCTTTTTTGAACCCCCTTGTATCCTACAGATACTAATTTTGGGGTCACCGTGTTGTAAAAAAAGTTAGGGAAACACTGTGATAGAATTTATTAATAACTACTTGGCGTGTGGTACTAGAATTAACTAAATATTATCCTTCAGAAGGCTCAGAAGAGTACAATGAATTATATTCTTCACTTGTCCTAGACCTGACACTTCTGTTATTGCAGTTTAAAATGGTATTTGGGTCTGGGAGAGCCACACCAGACTGTTAGCTAACATTGACCTTGCAACTGTTGAAAACTTCTAGCAAAAATATTGATTCATTCATTCATTCAAAAAATATTTTTGGTCCACTTATTCTGGGCATTATTCTAAATACTCAGGACATAGCTTTAAACAACATCAAAAAGATTCTTTCCCCCATAAAATTAAAAGAATAATAAACTTTCAATAAAGTCGGCAGTGTCTGCAAAAGAATTTGAATTTTAATAATAAGTGAACTAAAGAACTCCCAAGTTGCTGCCCTGGTTCATTTCTAGTCAGGAGGATAAATATCACAATCTAAATGGAGTGGGAATAAATTACTTAAAAAAAAACCCTAATATTTTTCCTATTCATTTGATATAAATAAATGCAAAAGAATGTTCAATAGGCTGCCTGCCATGGCTAGCATTCTTCCAGCTATTGTATTTTATAATGTGCACCATCTAGCCCCCTGCTTTACCAGTTCCATCTTTGTTAAATTCAAATAAATTTACACAGTTTGGGGTATCTCTCTCCTAGCAACCACTAGTATTATTTTTTTAATTTATATAAAATAGAGTTGAGGCTGGAAACCTGTCTGTTCTTCACTCTTGATGTTCATGTCCAAAGATGTACTCTTGTACATGCTTGTGTGCAGTATGGGGACAGAATAGGCTGGGTTGTGACACCATGAAACACTCCAAAATCTCAATAGCTTAAAGCACACATTGTACTTATTTCTTGCTTATGCTATATTTCTATCGCAGGTAGCAAGTAGGTGTCTGACTTTGATAGACCCTCAGGGGTCCCGGCTGGCTGAGCAGCTGCCATCTTAAATATTGTCAATTATAAAGCCAGAGGGAAATCGGACGTGGGGAAGGACACACTTTCTCTTAGAGCTTTCACTTTCTCTACTCAGAGAAAGTATTGCCACACCCAGTTCCAAGTGCACAGGTAAATTCAACCCTACCATGTATTGAGAGAGACAGCCTGGTATTTGTGAACCTCCATAATGATAACCACAGGAGCACTATTTACTAATTCTATTTTCCCCTCCCAAGCTAATACCACGTTCAGGTGTTCAGAATCTTACTTTAACATTTATGCTAATATGATCCACTGAACAACTTATGACAGTGTATTAAATTTAGGAAGTTCTTATAGTATCTGTCAGGTGTCATTATAAATCTTGAATATATTCTCTAATTAGACATTTCACTTTTTTAATGTTAGAAACATCAATCATTTTGTACTTTGGTAATTGAGTGATATTGACATAAAATACTTACTTAGGCCTCTGAGGGTATGAATAAGTCTATAATGATGTGGGCATGGGTTGGAATTTTCTTAATGGATAAAATGACATTAATTAACTGCAATAAGTGATTATTAAGCAATCTTTGGAATGTTTCTCACATGCCTTCATCCATAATCCGTCTCATCCATATCCTTATGGGAAAAAATATGAGGCACTCATGGATTTTCAATAAATTAAGTTTTAGGAATTTATTGATTGTGGATGGTTTGGGTTGGCCTGAATGTGACGGTGGTAGAACATTTTGGGGAACTCTTCTTCTCAGTGTTTACATGGTGCCATTGGTGTCCTTATAAATTAAACCGTTGTCTGGAACTCGGTCTGTGAAGAAGGCTCTGGCTAATAGCCTATTCAGGCTCATCTTTCTTTTAGAAAAATTCTGTTACAAATAATACAGCGTTTCCTTTAGGCCATTCACCTCTGAAGAGCCCGATTTCGATCCTCTTTTCATGGCTTCCTGCAGGCTTTCTGGTTTGCGCCTGTTTTGTTTGTGTTGATGCTTTATTGCTTGCACCTTTGATAGAAGTGAATATTCTTCTCTTATTTCTTTGTTCAGTACAGAAGGCTGCACTGTGCACTCTCCTCCGTTACTTGAATGAATTTCAAACAGTCTTTCAGAACTCCCACATTGGGACAACAATGAAAGTAGTCAGTAATTGTTGATGAAAGCTTTGTAACTTCTGCATCGTATAACAAAATTGAATTGTGAAGAACAAAAGCTGTTCCCTTAGCCTCGTTTGTATTCTGAAAGGGCTTCCAGAAAGCTCAGGTAAAGTCTGAGTATGTTATTCTACCAATTAGCACATGTGATATAAGACACAATCTAATAGAAATTAATAAGGTAATTTGATACACTGAATCCTTAGACAACTAGAAAGTATTATCTCTTCCTGATAGACTTGGAATTCTTTCTCTGAGATTGTAGGATATTCAAATACTCCAGAAATGATTTAGTTGGAGATTTACCCATATTTGCTTCACTACTGCCATAAAGTCCCCATAAATTATTTGTTTTTTTATTATAAATTTTTAAATAATTTTTTGAAGGCTGGAGTTATAAATACTTATTTGTTGGGAGCATAAACTGAATCTAATGGTTTGTTCAACATTTATTTATTTATTCCCTGCTCCATTAGTTTTGATGTAACTTACAAAGATAATATAGTACAAAAAAATAATTGAGACAATTCAGGATATAAGAAAAATATGAATGAGAAAAATAAGAGTATGACTACCATTAAACCAAGAAACACAAAAAAATTTTGATTTGGAGCCCGATCTCTGATTCTGTATTTCTAAAGTTCATGCAAAAATTACAAAAATTATGAAGCTTATTAGTCATATTGCTTTCTCTAAAAATTATTAGTAATATATTATTTAAGAGTAAGAGAGGGAGAGAGAAGCTCACAATGTGGTCAAATTTTCTAATCCTTTCGTGATCTGCAATTTTTGTGTTTTGATGAAGAAATTCTTACAGGGTCATACAAATAAGCGCTATGTTTGCATCTAAAATTCTTAAGAGTTTTGCCTTTCATATATAAACTCTCAATTCATCTGGGATTTTATTTTTTTAATGTTGCAAAGTAGGGATCCATTTTCATTCTTTTTCCACAAGGAAAAAATCAATTGTCCTTAGTCTTCCTAGTGGAGGAAAAATGAGCGAGAAAGTGCAACTGCCACTATGGCCAAGACTGAGAGAATTTAGGACCAAAAGCTGGATTTCAACCTCAGTGAAGCACAGGGAACACAGGCGGTGTCAGCCTGGCTGGGACACAAACTGCTTGGAATTGTCCCCTTGACTCATAATTTGGGATTTCAGTTTTTCCAGTTCCCTTATACATAATAAAGCTTTATTATTTGGAGCGTCACTAATTAAGAAATTCTTAGAATTTACAGGTATGCTATTGAAGTTTATTTTTACACCAAGAATAATGGCAGAGATTGTAAACAATCTTATTAATATAAAGGAGGATGTTCACAAGAGAAAACTATCTTAAGCTATCTTCAATACTGCAAAAAAAACTTTATAATATGATACTTAAATATATTTTAAAGTCAGTCCATCTCTCAGGAACTTCCACTAGGCAATTATATTATTACACATTGCCAGAAAAAAATGAGTTTTCATGCTAATTTGAAGTAGCTTTTTTCCCAAAGAGTCCAATAACATGTTTTGTAATAGGAACAAACACAATGTAATACTGTTTAATGAGTTTAATAAAACAGAAAATAATACTGTGGTTACACTTTAGTTCCTAAAGCTAATTGTTAATTTTTCTAATGTCCAGCTGGTAACCACTTTTAACATGTTTTATTCCAGGAATTAATTTTAAAGAAAACAATCAAGACAAACTGCAAATGTCAAAACTTGTCAAATCATCTAATTTACTAATCGACCCATATTGCGTTCACTGCTTTTATTTATATTCTATGTGTTTTAATTATCTATTGCCTAACACATTACCCCAGAATTTAACATAAAAACTTAAAACAACAAAGAGTCATTATCTCACCTGGTTTCTGAGATTAAGGACTCTGGGAGTGGCACAGCTGGGGAGTTCAGGCTCAGTTGTCCTCTGAAGGACAGCTGCAGTGATCTTAAGGCTCAGCCAGGGAGTGGTCCACTTCCAAGCTCACTCACACGGTTGTGAGCCGGCCTCAGTTACTTGCCGAATCCTTGATTCCTTGTCTCCTGGTCCTCTCCAGAGGTTGCTCTCACATCCTCTCACATGACATATTGCTTCCCCAGAGTAAGTGAGTCAAGAGACAGAGAGTGTAAGAGTCTAAGTTGAAAACCACGGTCTTTATAATCTAATGACATACCATTGCTTCTGCTGCATTGTATTGCTACTCACAGCCCTAGTACGAAGTGGAAGGAGACCACATAGGGTGTGAACTAGGAGGTGGGGGACATTGGGAGCCACTCTGGAGGCTTTGCCATCATAGCATGGCATTAAAAAAAGGATATAGAGGAGGGAATAAAACAATTTAGGGAGCAGATGTTCACTCATATAGAAGGCTCAGAAATCTATCTATCTGCATAAAAACAGTATATGAAAAATGATAAATATACATGCTTGAATGTACTTCTGGGTCTTCTATTTCAATCCATTGATCTGTCTACAGCAGCGTCATCGCTGTTCTGACTTTGAATACCATAGCATTGGGACACTGCAATATCTAGTAGGAGGGAAAACACACGGAAGGAAATGTTAATTTTTGACAATAACAAAATTATAATTTTTAAAGCTGGCTTTTATTTCTATGCTGAAATAATTGCTTCTATCTTCCTCCCCTTGCAAATTCATTAATTTCACAGAAGCAATTATCAACAATTTATGAAAAACAGAAAATGATTTTAACAACTTGGAAAAGGAATGGAGGATAGTAAAGCTAGATAATCAAGGGGGAAATGTTGAGTGGAAGGAATGAACAATTGGCTCCCAAGGGCAAGTTAGCAGCTGTATGTTTGGGTAAACCTTAATATATTGGTTTGCTAACTTGTTTCTATCTAGCACTTATGTGATGTGGTTTTGCCAGTGCCATATTCATTCCACATGGAGTAATACGGCATTAGTGGCAAACTATAAAGCAAGAATATTTGCTTTCTCCTTCTCCTACCTACCATCTTCTTTCACCTACTGTATTATTCATTGTGTATTAACTGCTATGATAAATGACGCCAAACCTTAGGGGTGTAATACACCATAGGTTAATTTCTTGTTCAAGTCACACTCCAAGGTAAATGCAATGGGAGGAAGGAGGGGAAAATATTCCACACACTTCCTCAGAGGGCCTCTTCTGTTCCCTTAGCTTCAGTCTTTCCCCGAATGCTGTACATGGTGGGGGAAAAAAAAGGCAGAAATTGAAGACCTGTGTAAATGGTATTCGGGGTCCAGGCCTGCAAGCAGTGTGCATAATTTCCAGAATTCATTCACATGACCACAATAAGAGAATCTGTGAAATGTAGTAAAGCTGTGTGTCCAGGAAGAAAAGCGGATGGAGTTTGGTGAACACACCACAGTGTGTACGGAGTACCGCATTAGTCTCCCTGGGGAATAGGAGTGCGAGGAGCTCTGATGAAGCCACTCCCACAAAACTCTAGTATTCAGTTCTTCACTTTATAATTTTCTTGTATCTTATGCTTTCACAGAATTATTCTTTAAGTTTATACAAATAAGAAGAGATTTTACTAAACCTTAAAACTACGCAATTAGCTTTGAACTGGATGGTAGACGGAGACAAAAGACTACTTTGGAGTCACTGGGTGAGGTTGTGGTACTATTAAAACCACTTGTACTCAAACTCTGGGTGACCAATAAATGCAAGATATGGAAACTCTAAATGGCAAGGTTCCTCCTTCAACTCACTAATGCTGAAGTATGAAAATACATATTTAAAATGATGTACAGCTTTTAGAAATGTCTACTTGTCTGCAGGTGTAAATTCTTATTCATAGCACCTTCTGTCTCTGCAATTGCCATTTTATTATAAAAAACCAAGGAGGTAAAACAATTTACACTTTAAAATCTCCATATCTAATACAATGAATTCAATAAACTGTCCCTTTAGACCAAAAAAATAGAAATGTAATACAAAATTCTGATTTCTAATGCTGAAATTTCAAAATTAGAGAAGCAAAATAAATCTAAAATATCAAATTCAATAGATTTGAATTAATTTTCCTTGACTTCTTTTTTGTTTTTGTTATTAAGCAGTAAATGACTCATGAAATAAGACATTACTTAATTTTTGCAATCATTTATTTAGTCTCCCTATTCCTAGGCAGACAGAGTTCTTAGTCACTTGGTATATTTCATAAGGGTAATTGGTGGCTGAAATTTCACTTGATGAATTAAGGAACTGCAGTAAGTTATTTTCTCTTGATAACATACCCAATTTAAGATCTCAATTCTTAGCTTATGTAATTGAGGATTTTTCCTTAGGTTGCATTGATGAATTATTAAACTTCTCCTTTTCCCAACTTTCATTAAAAAACTAATTCTGATTTGTTGTACAATTCTATATATAATTTCACTTTTCCTTCTTTCTCCCAAATTGCTGCTCCCAAAAATTTTTGCTTATTGTTTTGTTGTTGTTATACATTATTCATAATTTCATACGTAGTTATACTCATTAACATTTCCTGCCTTCGTTCCCTCCTTCCTTCTTCCCAATGGCAATGTATCTTCTTAGTAAGTCATAATGTGACCCATTGTGGCATAACACTCAAAGAAATACACTCAGAAAAATAGTTTTTTCACATAGTTCCAATAGGAAAAAAAAGGGATATTTGAAAATACTAACAAAATGTAACCTTAAATTTTTTGTTAAAGGTAGTAGTGAGGAAAATGGCCAAAACAAAAGAAATACTTTCTATTATCATTAATGATTCCATTCAGGTTTTCCAGGAGGTAAACTTCTGAGAGCAGGACTTTGTCTCCTCAGTCTGGCACAATTAGTCACTCAATATTTGTTAACGAATACATCAATGAAAGCATATATGAATAATGGGACTTATGATATCTTTGCATGTTTCAAATACAACCAGAAAACTTTTCAAGAAAGCTGTACAAGTGCTTTTAAAACTATGAATAGGTTATTTAAGTCTTTTAAAGAAAGAAAGCAAACTGGACATTTTCATAAAGTTTTCCAGGGCCTAGTCCATTGGTCGATTTTCCTTAATCTGTGCTCATAGAAAATTGTCTCATTATACTAAATACGTCTCCTTATGATTCAAACAGTTTTGGGGGATACTCTGTTTTACCTATTCCTTTTCTCATTAACAAAAAACTAATTCCCCAAACTGGAAATGATTGATCACTTTTATAATTTTATTAGTTATCTTATTCTATTTAGAAAATTTTAGAAGAAAACAGGAGTGTGTTGGATATCAACCATTTTATTTAAAATTGTGTCAGTAGGGAAAAAAAATGCAAGAAAAGTATTTCTCTCATTTCTGCAGCGTGAGGGAACAAATTAAATAGGTTTACAAATTTTCCCACATTGCTGTAACTCCTTTCCCATAGCACATCTAACGTGAATGTATTTGCTCATACATCTACCACTCATAGCTCTGCAGTTCATATGTCTAAATATATTATTTCTTTTCTTGTTGGTAAGCACCTCGCTTTGTAAGCCGGCAACAATGTCCTCAGTTCGCATCCCCAGTATAATGTCTGGCATATGATATGCACTCATATTTTTAAGTAAAAAGTAACTTGGTAGCATAAAACTGAAATTTATTCTTAATCTTTTGGGGAAAAAAAGCCAAAAAATCTTTTATCCTTGGATAAAATCTTTTATCCTGATATCAACCTAGTTGTTTATGGAAACACTAAGCATAATATGTTGGTGAACAGGCTCCACTGTTTCATTTTGCTTTGTCTTATCTTCCCATCAGGTTATTACAAATAAGGGTCTCCAATAACCACAACTCTAAGAGCATACTGGTTAAGCAGGCATTCATTACATATTTACTTACTAGTTGATTCTCCAATAATGCCTAGTACAAGGCATTATATGCCCTCGAGTATAGCAGCTATTCGATGGACATATATTGAATAAATTGAAGGATAGGATCATGTAGGAGAGTACTGACTTCTCTTTCCCCCAGTCTGCTTTTAGAAAAATAGATACATGTATGTTCTTAATGTTATCAGATAAGATGAGGTGAGGGATTCTAAGCTGAACCATGTTTATACTCTGTTTAGCCAATGCTAAGTCTCTCTGTGACTCTCAAATCTACGCATGGATAGTCCGGTTTCCTCCCTTTCCCATGGTCCCTAGGATTACTTCTAAAATCCTTGGTTAACGTAGTGCCCACCCTGGAAGACTCACGTCAGCCACAGAGACTTGTTTCTATTCCTTTATCTCATCTCAGGCATTTGGAATGTTCTCCTTCCCATCTGCCTCTTTGATGGGGCAACACCTATTTGTCAGACAGCTTGTCAGTCTCCCCTTACATGGCACTTCTTTCAGGGGACCTTTCTGGATGAACTAGATTAGGTATCATTGGGTGTTTCCACAGCATTGTATACTGGACCTGAGGTATCTCTTACTATACACATTATAAAACTAAATGCCTGCCTTCCCTCTGGGCCTATAAACTTAGTGAAAGCAGAGGCATTTTCTCTCTTGTCCACCACTGCATCTCCGGTGCCCATGCTCGGCTTACAGCTACTTAATTACACTGAACAAAAGAATCATGTCTTCACGATCCTGAAATAGGAGCTGTCATAGCGTAAAGGGAAACCTGGACTGGGAATGTGTAGAAATGGGTTCAAATCTCATTACGAGCACAGTTACTTTGTCCTGGTTCCCCTCTTCCAACAACACAAGCAAAAAAGCTTAATTTAGCGTGCTCCTACCACAGTTTATGAAGCTAAGAGAGTCTTACACTATGACAAATTGAGGAGATGTACTTTGGTGCCCCTGAAGACAACTGTTATTTATGCACCATAGCTGCAAAGGCCAACGATCAAATGATCATCGTCACGCAGAGCGGTGTGAGGACTGTCCTTGGCTGTGCAACTGGAACTGTCGCAGCGTTAACAGGCCAGTCGGCAGCTCTGCCTCTTGGGAATGCACAGCCCAGTGATTTCTCCAGCTCACTGACCAGAGTGAGCCAAGGGGAACATCTGTCTGTTGCTTCCCCGGCAGTCCATGCAAGATAGAATCACTGCTATTATTTTATTTATGAACTCTAGCCATTATGCCTCAGCACCAAAACAACTAAAATGTACATTTGTGGGTCTCACTGATTCCCATTTAATGTCTAATGAGGTCGGTCAAAACTGAAGCCAAATTTATCATTTATTATTTATAGGTTATGTGCAACTTCAAAAAAGATGAGGCAATTTAGAGGAACACATGAAACAGGCTGTTTAAACTACAGATTAAGGACAGAAAAGATCAGATACCCTTAAAGGAGAGGGAGAGCAGTATACCGGGGTATTTGATCACCGAAGCTACATATTATAGGGGTTAGAGTTCAAGCATGTGAAACACGGGGTAAATGGAACATTTACTCTGGGCCTTCAATCCTGAATGTTTCATTCCTCTGTTTTTTCCCTCTGTACCTTTATCTTGTGGATATACAAATATTTCTTGTTAGATATCAAAAGAAAAAGAAAGGTAATTCATAGTTCCACACTAGTAGGACAATGCAGAAGGACTGATATTTTTTCTTAGTGTCCTCCTTTCCAATTATTCATTTCTTGGTTCAATAATTAAAATCCACCCAGTGGTTGAATCACATGATGGAATGAGCATATGTAATGGAAATTCAGTCACATCTAATTTGTGATAATAACAAATAGCTCAGCTAATGTGTTTATGGTCATCAGTATTCAGGAAAGGGCTTATTCCAAAAGTCTGTGCCTCACAAGGAATGCAAATGTTCATCAGTCAGTCGTTGTTCTATGAGATAGATCCTTCGGAGCCTTTGTAGGTAGAATTTGTACTGAAGATTTTTGTTTTCTTTTAAAAACGTAAAAAACCAAAAATCTTGTAGGTTTGTTACCCTAACCTAGCTAATGTAATCTGTTAATTCATTCTGCTTGTCCCTGGCTCTCAATTATTATTCTGCTGACTTCACTTTGTCTTGCTTTGTTTCCACACCTTTTTTAATACTTGGCTTTAAAAAAATGAGAGACTTATGAATAATAACCACAAAGCCAGAAATAACAAGGAGCCACACCCCTCCTTTCACACAACACATGAATCATCGCAGGCAGATCCCTATTTTAAGGATTTTCTCAGAGGTAGATTCTACAATTCCCTCTGTTTTATTTTTTTTTTAATTTAAGCATCACAAAATTCAAAGATTGTCTTTTCTTTGTCATACATAAAGAAACCTTCATCCAAAGTATAAAATTAATGATCATCTTTTGTAGTTGTCATCTCTGGTAACAGGATTACGATCTCAAGAAACAGTAGATTCCCCTCTATTTTACTCATGTGAGCTATGTGCAAACCATTGAATTCTGGTATTTGAAAAAGTTTCATATATTAACTAACTATGTTTTGCTACAAAAAATTCCATGTCATACTTAGTGGGCTTCCCTTGAAATGGGGTGGGTGTGGAGAGACAGAATATTTACTGTTTTTAAAAAATTAATTGTTAAAAAATATCTTAATCTCTATATAGCACCTATTAACATTCACCTTTTGGTACCTGCATATGAACATAAATTAAAAAACTAGATCATAAATCACAAAAGTAGATATTCTGCCAGGTAAGCAAAACCTATATAGTTCATGGTCCCCCAAAATATAGAGAAGCTTGAACCTAAAACATTAAATTAGGTGAATATAACATATAGGTCAGTCAGTTATTTTAAAACTCTAGTAAACATGGGTTTAAAAAGGATGAATAAATGCAAATATTTTTAATTTTGATAATTATGTTAATATGTACAGAGAAATTAATACCACACTCTTCTGATTTTACTGATATTATTGTTTAGTGCAAAGCTAAATTTAAGTTTATAAAAGTATGTAATTTTAATGAACAATATTAAAGCAATAATATACACACCACTCTAGACATTTTTAGTGACTAAAAATGGTATATTTAGTACAAAGATAGTTAATTCATTAGTATGGGTATCACACCTCCCATAGGATTTAAGTGTTGTAAAACTGAAATCAAGGTATCAAAAATAAAGTGTGGTAATTTGCCCTATCAGCTACCACATTTAAATAGCATCACAGGGAAATAACAGTTTCTTAACATTTTGTTCTTAGGCTTTTTCCATTTGATTACTCTGTTCAGTCACACTGGTTCAATCACGAATATGTATTAAATATCTATTATGTATAAGGTCCCTGATAGGTGATTTCCAGGAGTACAGAAATCTTTTCAATGTTTTAAAATTTTTTGATGATGCTTACATTAAAAAATAACTCTTTCATTACTAATAATTTAGAGAAGACAGAAAAATATTGATGATTCCCAAAAACCTCACTATTCAAATAGAGAACAAAATGCTCATGTTATTTCCTTAGAGCCTTTTTAAAATGAAAATATATTAGCTCTTTTATTAACAGAGTTACAACCCGAGTGCATTTACTTTTGTGTCATGTTTTTCCCCACCTAACATTCTATTGTTTCCATTTGCCCATCTTACTAAATATTTTCTAAAACATGATTTGAAGAATCAAGTTAATACTTAATTATTCACCTACCAATAGAGATGTGACTGAGTTCTTAAAACACCTCCTGGAGTTCCCACGCAGTGCTCTTTTTCTCCCCTACGTTGCCAGCTATGTGCAGAGAATCCACTGGGGGACTTGGACTTCTCCGGGAACGGAAGATCCACTGACTGGGAAGGGCCTGGCTTCCTAACGGGCTGTGCATGGCAGGGTCCCTTCCCGCCCCTCAGCCAACCCACAGAGAGGAAGGGACTGACCAAGCCCCTGAAATTTGGAAGTTGTTTGGCATAGCAGTTAGCCTATCTTAGCTTATTTATGTTCTTCCTCCAAGTCTTAAAAACTTCCAAACTGCTCTTCCCTTATTTTATAGCACCTTTTCTGTGGGCCAGATTTTGACTTTTTCAGTTTACTTTATTTCCAAAGAGGTCATTTATCCAGTGGTCAACCAGTTGTGTGAATGCACTTGATTTCACTTAGAGCCACTTCGCAAATCTAAAGCAGGGGAGTAGGTTGCTGTGCATGATTTTATCCTATAAGACAAATTTTCTATCAAGGACATATCCGGTAAGATGCTGTGGGATCTTCTTCTCCACTGTCTACCTTTTCATCCACTCCGTGTTAGGAAAGTCCACGAGACCTAGGACCTTCAGGAAGGACTCCAAGCAGGTCACACACCGTGCTTTAGTGCTTTATTTAAGGGGATTATACTTTCCAGGATGCAATGAATTTCCACTTTTAAGGGTGAACCACTAAAGGTTTTTGCTCCAGGGGTGATACAATTGGACTTAAATGTTAGAACAATAATTCTTGTAGTGGTAAGAAGAATGGTTTTAAGAAACCAGAGATTAGAAAGTGAGGATGTGATGGAAAAATTGCAAGGGACCCTGAATCATAGCAGAGGGGATTGATGCAAACAGAAATACCAACGACAGAGTGACCCTATCTTGTTAATAACTAAATCCAGAAGAAAAAAAGTGGAAGAAATCATGGAAGATGTCATAGAAATTTCTTTTTAAGTGTCAATGGCTAAATCAGGAGCCTAGGACGAACAGAAGATTTGGTGGGAAAATAGATGAATTCCACTCTGGAAATGCTGACTTTGAAGTACCAAGAGAACATCCACATGGAAAAAGCCCTGCGGTCCAATGTTCAGAAAACAACTCTGCATTGGAACTTTTAAGTGTGGCAATTAGCATGGCCAAAGCCTTGCAAATGGGTCAATCCAGGCAAAGAATAAAAATGGAGGGGAAGAAAAAGAACTAGAACTGAATTCTAAATGATGCTGTCTTTTTAGATAATAGAATCATGAATCCGTGACAAAGACTGAGAATGAGTCGCCTAAAAGACAAGAGGAGAACCAAGAACCCAAAAGCCAAGAGATCAGAAAATTTCGGTAACCATTCTAATGTGTTATTTAACCCATCCATTCTATTTTTAAAAATATTTATATTCTTTATTTCTGGAAATTAGATCTTTTCTCAATTTTACTTAGCTCTTCGGAGTTCTCACATCTTGAAATGGGTTAACCATGATTACTTCATATTGTGTCTAATAATTCTAACGACTATATTTTTTAGCGTGGCGTATTTTGTAGTATACATTGTTTCTGCGGGCTCTCCCTCATGGGACCTTGGGTGCTCAGTAATTTTCAACTGTGAGTTACTCATTTTCTTAGGGATCACAGGAACAGAACATTTTCTAAAGTGTGAAATGCAGAGGATTCTTTCCAAAAAGATTTGTATTTGCCTTTCAGATGTGACATTATTGGTCTGGAACTGCTTTAAGCTCAACTTTTGGTTTGATGGTTTTCTAGCCAACCAGCTTGTGTGGATTCTGGCTGCTAACCAGCAGGACAGCCAATTCATGGTCATTAACTTCTTAGACGGGTGGCGTGGGGTATGTGTGAAGGGAGACTGCTCTTCAGGGGATAAGGAAACTGGGTCAATTTTCATTCTCTCTCGCCTGGAGGATGAAGCCCTTTAGGGATTCTGAATTTTTAGGTCCTATTAGACTTCCCATTTTGGGCTGGGCCCTGAATTTGTTTTCTGTTCCTAAACCCTCGAACTCAGAATATAAATGATCCTCAGGTACCTTCGGTTTGGCCAAAGCCCTTAAGGCAAAAGCCAGCTTCAGTGCTAGGTTTACTCCTTTACTTAGTCTTTTGACATTAGTATTCTTTATTTTCTTGTTATCTATGGATGCATTCAGAAAGATTTGAAACATTTTTACCTGGCACTTTCATTTTTTTTTTTTTCAACAGATTAGTTGATCCTGGTGCCTAACCTGCCATTGTTGCATGGGAGGCTTTATTTCCAAATACAGTTTTTTCCATTTGAAAATCCATTGTAAATGATACTCTAAAACAAATTGCCGCATAATCACTAACACAGTTTCTTAAAATAATGTGTGCTGCCAGGGCATTCTAAGCATTTGTTCTATAGGTTATTAATTTAACTACTTACAGAGACTATGAAGCAAAACAAAAAGATTGATTGTTTGGAACCATAATTGTTAAAGAAGAATCAAAATATACCCATATTCTGACAAATTCTAACCACTTCCACTCTCATAACCCTCATCTGTGCTACCACAACAGCCCGTCCGGGCTATTAAAACAAGCTCCTAACTGGTCCTTGCTCTTCCTTTGCTCCTTTCTGTACCAAGCCCGGGAGCCAGAGGCTGTGATCCTACTTAGACACGTTAGGTCATGCACACTGTTACCCTATGCACTGCCCATGGCTCCCCACCTCTGTCTAAGTCAAAGCCATAGTCATCACTACACCCCGACGATCACTCATCCCTTACTTTACCAGCTACGGCTGTCCTTCGTGTCCTTGCTTTTCCTAAAATAAGCGGGAATGTTCTTCCTTAAACCCTTTGTTCTTGCTGCTCTTTCTGCTTGGAGCTATCTCCTCTCAGAAGTCCATTTGGCTTTTCCCATCATCCCCTCTGGTTCACTTAGACATTGTCTTCTCAGTGAGAACTTCTCAGGTTATTTAAAATTGAAATCGTCCCTCGCACCCATCAACCATCCCAAATCCTATAGCCCTGCTTAATTTCCCCCAAGCACTATCTTCTGTTGTCCAATGCCATCTAAATAAATGAGTTAATCTTTGTAAACGCAGAACAATGGTTGGCACACAAATGATTCACCTGTTTATTCAACAACAATAATTTACATATCTAGTTAACTACCTGACTCCTCGAGGGTGGGAATTTCTGCTTTCAGTTTACTGCTGTATCCCATCATATAGAACAATAACTGGCACATGACACACATTCACAAATATGTTAAATAAATAGAAATATTTATATACAATAAAAGATCATAGGAAATGATTCCATTTTAAAAATCATTTTATGTGGTTTGAGAAATAGAAGCCATCCCGTAAGAGCAAGTCCTCAAAGACCATTCTCTAAAAATAAATGCAATTAAAATTCAAATTCAAAACTCTTTGCAATATACCAAAAGGTACATTTATCTAAATGACAGTACTTTGAGCTCCTTTGAAGAGCAGCACTCTTGGCTCACATCTCCCTGGTGTAACTCTCCAAATAGTCATTGAACAGAGAGCCACACATTTAAATAAAGAGAAAAATGTCCTTATTCATTGTTCAGCTGTTAGAAAATAACTAAGGAAAAAATGAAATTTCCAGGCACCAGCAAGATACAGTATGACAATGTTGGAAAGTATAAGGTTTGAGATGACCAGCTATGTACTCCCTGTCCAGACGCTAATTCCTGGGTCATTGGGAATAATATCTCTGCAGATCTCTTACAGTCTGTACCTCAGTCACTTTATTTGTACACAGCTTTGCTTCTCTTCTCTAAAATGTCCAAAAGGGCTTCCAGGTATAGTCCCTTACTAAAAATAATCCAACCTTATTTATAACTAACCAAAGAACACTCAGAAGATGTGCAAAGTACTTCTTTGTTGTACCCATCATGTGCCTTCTAGGCTGTAGAGTTTGCCTTGGACAACCAGGAGAATGTCCCTCCAGCTTGGCTCCTTCCTTCTGGTCTATACATCTTCACCTTCCTCCACAGATCGTGTTTATCCAGCTCTGTTCATTGCGGTCATGCCAGAGATTCAGCAAAATGCTTTGCCCAGATTCTCACATTCTTTCATTTGGGAACTTGAGGCCTTCAGGACAAGCCTAGCCTGCTTTGGTAATGCTGATAATCTCTTAGAGCACAACTTTGATGCAACAGGAGTGAAATGGGAAGAAGCTATGTCAGTAAGAGGGACAGAGCCCCGTCCTGCTACATGTAAAATGAGAAATCTGGCTAGCCTCTGATAGAATACTAATTTCCCTTCCAGTGCAAAAATTTCATGAAATTAAGGCATGAAATTCACTGAAGAAAGGCCCAAGTTCTCAGTAGAGTATGGTTAAGTGACATGAAAAATCTTCATAACTGAAATTTGTCAAGGTATTACTATAAATCCTATTATAATTTGTGCATATAAATCTCTGCTTCAGCTATCAGTTTGTTATCTAGACATTATAGTACTTACTTTGGTCTGATCGAATCATAGGCCAGTGTACCCTCCTTTCTCAAATAAGGGCAAAGCCATCTACCCCAAAAATGCTTCTGCAAAACATTTAGATATTATTGCCTTTTAAGGTCTGTTAATCTGAAATTATTAAAGCATGGGGAAGAAAAAGTATCTCCACTTCTATACATATTATCAAGCTGTATAAAGACATTAAAACCATAAAGATTAGGGAACCAAGGTAATGAATTTCATAGCTGGCGTGGAGTGGGGGTAACTGTGTAGCGGGAAGAGAGCTTCAGTTCTAAGATTTTTAGTTGTTAGTGACAGGAAACCTGACATTTTTTTTATTTGTTATAAGAAAAAAAAAGGATAAGTTATTTTTAGCAATGGGCTGTGCCTAGAGCCTTTTCAGGCATTTCAGAGGAAATAAACAGAATTGCATAGAACTAAAATGAGGTACAGACCATAGAGAGATCTACAGAGAGATTATCCTAAATGATCCAGGAATTAGAGGTTGGACAGAGAGTAGGTATTTGGTAATTCCAAACCTTTTATTTTTCTATTATCATACTACAACTTGCTGATTTTTGGGAATTTCACCTTTTCTTTAGTTATTTTCTAACAGCTAAACAGTGAACATGTACATTTTCTCTTTATGTACATAAATGCAATACATCGTCTATCACAAAATGCTTCCCAAGCTTGCCTATGGTTCAAGCATGAAGTGAATGTATGAAATATATTTTCACTCATTCACTCTCAAACACTGAGCAAGCTCTGAATACCTAGGAATACAATGCCAAATAGTAACAACATGGTCTTTGCCCTGAAGTAACTTGGTCTAATGAGGGTGACAGACTATTGAATAAGCAATGACAAAGTACAGCTTTGCAGGCCACAAGAGACAGGACAGAGTGATCTGAGTGAGAGGCAGGTGCTCCTAAACTAGCAAGGGGTGGCGTCTAAAAAGAATCAGTGGTTTCTGAAAGAACTGATGTATACATTGAAATCTGAAGGATGATCAGGAGTTTAGTAGGAGGGAGTTGGTGATGAAACTAAGTTCCAGGTAAGAGAATACAGTCATGTGCCACTAACTGACAGGGATATGTTCTGAGAAGGGCATCATTAGGTGATTTGGTCACCGTGGGAACATTGTAGAGTACACTTACACAAACCCAGGTGGTAGAGCCTACTACACACCTAGGGTATACAGTATACCACCTTTGTATATGCCGTCAGTTGTTGACTGAGATATCACTATACTGTGCATGACTGTAACATGCATGAGGGCTTGGAAGTGCGAACTTACTTAGCTTGTTCCAGAAATGGAGAGAAGGTCAATGTAGCTGTAGTTTAAGTTGGAAAAGCGGAGGTAGCTGACCAGCCAAGAGGCTGTGGAGGAAAGCAGCAGCAAACTCACAAAGGTCTTTGTAATAACGTGAGGAATTTGGGTTTAATTTTAAGAGCAATGGGAAGCTGTTGAAGAGGTTCCAAACAAGAGTGGTAAGAGATGAAATTTGTTTCAATCACCTCTTAAATGATTAAATCAGAAATGCACTTCTGAATTGTGGGAGTCTGAAAACAGTGCTGAATTATGAGGAGGTAGTGTTCTACAGTGTTAAATCTAAGAGGGCTTTTAAATAAGCATTTTTGCCTTCAACACACTATAGGAGACCATTTACGACATCAAATAGAAGCCCAAGTGACAAGTCTTTTAATCCAGATAAGCACAACTTAGGAATTATCCATCTCTTAAGCTTTTGATAGAAACGGTCATCTGTGTCAGAAAAAAAAAAGTACAAAAGCAGAATTTGACTTGGTTGTGTTTCATACAAGTACAAATGCAAAAGTCTCAACCATATATTAGCATCACAGGACAATCTCACAACTTCATTCCTGGAGGGCATGTTAAAGATCACTTTGTTCAACTCCTTCATTTTACAGATGAAGGCAGGCTACAGAGTAATATACATCTTTTGCAAGATAATCAGAAAGCAATTATTTAAGATTTAGGTTCTAACTGCAAGACTTGAGCATATCATAATGGTAATTGAATTACTACAAATAATAATTGAAAAAAACCAAGTTTTCTGACCTATATAATGGCCTCCAATGACCCCCACCTCGTATTACTCATACCCTGTGTACTCGCCTCCCACGTTGTGCCAGACTGTGTCTTCTACCTTGAATTCTCCTGCGTTCCCTTGCCCCACACCTCAGATGTTTCGTTCTAGTGGAAGCCATGCCATGAGCAGCCCTAGGAGAGGCCTACGGGACAAGGAAATTCCCCACTGTGAGCCGGTGAGGAGCTGAGGTTTGCCTGCTAGCCTTGGAAACGAACTTGGAATTAAGTTCTCCAGGCTTGTTGCGCCATGGGAAGATTGTAACTCAGCTGACACCCAGGCAAAGGGTCTCATGAGACCCTGAACCAGAACCACCCAGCGAAGCCAGTCCTGGATTCCTGATGTTCAGAAACTGTGTAAAATAAAAAAAGTCAGTTGTAAAGTGCAAAGTTTTGGGGTAATTTGTTATGCGGTGAGATAACTAACAAACACTTTTATGTTTTTAAAGTTTTTTAGTCTTCAGTTACAATTGACATACAATATTATATTAGTTTCAGGTATGCAATATAGTGATAAAACATTTATGTAAATTATGAAGTGATCACCCCAAAATCAGTTTATTTTTTAACAGACTTAAACTATAAACACTTTAAAAAATATCCGTAGTGATTCTTTTCTAAACCATAAAATACATCTTTAGCTTGAAAATACTAGTACTGGTGTTCTTTAAAAGAGGTGATTAAACAGTTTATAGAATATTTAACCGTTAATTTATAGGTCACCTATTCTAATTTAATCAGAGTTACTGGCAAGCAGACATAGTTAAAATTGAAATTTGGTTGCAGGTAGTAATCGCGATGGCTATATGTTCCTATTTCAATACAACTTAATCTCTTTCTTTGGTTTGAAACCTCAGTAGATATAAAAATCTGAATTTAAATTTAAAAATCACTTTCTTCTTAATCCTGAGTCACCAGAGTAGGATGCAGAGTAAGAAGGAAACAACAGTCTATGGGCTAATGATGATGAAGACATGTAAAATAATGAATATGCTAATTAATTAAAACCTCCAGGTAAGGAGAAATAGTAGGTGAAATAGCCCTGACCCCTCTTCAAGGTTTCATCTTCCCTTTATAGTCTCAGTCCAATTATTTATTCAAATAATTTTATCAAAAAATATTTATTGAACTTTTGTATACACTAAACACAGGGATACAATGATAAGCCAGATGGACAAGGCTCTACCCTCATGTAATTTTATCTGGGAGTGGAAAAAAAATTAAGCAATTACCAGGTTGTGGTAATTATTAAGTAAGGAGAAGGAAGCACCTAGCAGGGTAACTATCCCAGTATATTGGTGGGGAGAGACATGGGGATTGGGGACAGGGGAGGGGGGTGTGGGAAAGCTTTTTGTTAAGGTGTCGTTTCAGGCAAAAAGAACTCCCTGTTCAAAGGTCTGAAGGCAAGGGAGCTCCAGGTACATTTCGAAACTCAGAAGTCCAGCATGGCTGCAGCGGCAAACAGTAGCGGCAAGCAGTAGTGAAGGAGTGCACCACACTTTTAAGCTGCAACTGAGGAATGGACACAACTCCTTTTAGTGGGGTTCCCTTGAACAGAGCAGGTGTAGGAGAGAATTAAAAACCAAAAAAATATCTTCAGGCCCTGACCTGAGTACACTTACTTGTATATTCCAGGCCCAGAAAGCTAACACAGTTTGGCGAGGAGTACGTATGTAGTGGCAAGAATTCTGAGGTTAGAAAGGCCTGCTTTGAATCTCAGCTTGAAAAAAGTAATACCAACCTCACTCGGGTCATGTAAAGATTAAATAAAATAACAAATGTAATGCATCTTGCACACACTAGGCACTTAAGTCTCTTCTCTCCCAGTATCTTGCTTCTGAGCCCACAGCTGGCCTCATAGCTGAAGGCACCTTGTCACCACATGTGACCCCATAACCCGACAGAAGACAGCATCCTCTTGGCCATCTCTTATGTCTCTCCAGTTCAGTTCTAGTCTCTTCCCCCTTCCTGTGTGAACCCTGGTTTAAAGAAACCAGAAGTATTCCAGCATCATAATCCCTGTCATAGGATAACCGTAGCATTCATAAAGAAAAGAAAAAAGAATTATACCATAGACAAATGAGACTTGCTCATTACATAATCTGTACTTTATATTTGCATATGTATTGTGCTTGACCTCCATTATTCCTTTTGACAATATTGAGGTGAGTACTGTAATCACTACGTTGCAGATGAGAGTTTCACAGCTTCATAGAGGTTAAGTGACTGACCCTGACCAAGGTTTTGAATGTAGTTCATTTTCTAAACAAAGTTGTATCAACTCTCCAGAGGCTGCCTCCCAGCAAATGTTACAACTGGCATAATTTTGTTATACTTTTAGCTTCTTTTAAACATTGTTAGGACTCAGAGAAACATGGGCTCTTATTATATTACCATTCCTCCTCAATGTCTAACTTTGTGTCCTACCACACATATTTTAAATTCTCTGTGTACAACTAAATAGGGTGGCAGAAGCTTCCCAAAAATACTTTTTTCCTGCCCAAGAACAATTTCAATCACTGTAGTGCTAAGTACCACTTTCACTTTTCATACCTGCCCAACCGTGCTCTCAACAGTAAACATAAAGTTTCCTATTTTCTATTAGTAAAAACCTGTCTCCCCTAATGGTGAGCATGAGGGCATAAATGAAATGTTAATTACTTCCAGTGGACTTTGGCTACTGATTTCAAATGGAATTATTCCCTCATATGATCAGAATAAGATCTCTTGAAGGTCACTTCTTTCGAGCCCAGTCTGTTTAAGGAACTGTGTACTTTTCAAAGAATCCTCTTCATTCCTGCCTTCTAATGTTATCTAAGTAATCTTTCCCTAAGCATCCGTTCCTTTCTATATTTCTCCAAAGGGGGTGCCCAGATTACCTGGATCAGAATCGCCAGTACTTATTATATGAGATTCCTGGGTTCCAACATTGACCAGAGTGGTTGCCCAGGAGTGGGGCATTAGCCTTTTGTATTATACAGCAGTTCAACTTTATTAGTAAGATATTCCAGATGTTTTTCAGCAAAAAAAAAAAAAAAGGATCTTCATTAAAGTCTCCCTGATACTAGAAGCAACTGGTTTTTAACAAGTGGTTGATAAAAATGCTGAGTCAGACAATGACTGTGGTAGATACCTGCTACCCCCTCCTCCAGGTGCGCTATATGTTGGGCTTTTATGAAATATTATGTACAGTTATTCAGCCACCCAAGATTATATCTAATTATACTGTCATCCAGTCTACACTTCCCCATGTTGTTCATGAGGATATCACCTCAAGTATTTTGTGGAAAATTTTAAATTATGGCATTTACAAAATTCCCCAATAGGCAAGCTAGTGTAACCCAAACAATGAAACTGGTGAAGTTAGTTTGGTACTATTCCTCATTGACCTTGATGATTTAAGAGCAAAGAAAAAAAAAGAGAAGGAACTCGTGGTCATGAACAACAGTGTAGTGATGTGGGGTGTGGAGGAGGGTCTAAGGAGGGTAAATAGTGATGGATGGAGACTTGACACACAACACAGCCTACAGATGATGAGTTGTAGAATTTTGCACCTGAAACCTGTATAATTTTGTTAGCCAGTATCACCCCCTATAAATTCAACAGAAAGGAAAAAAAATCTCTATTTCATTAAAAAAAGTTAAATAACCAGGGTTTACTTATTTCAAAGTACTTGCAAATATAAGATATTAGGAAAAAGGATCAACTTTCACCATCCTAAAGCTTAAGATAGTAAACGTTCTGTTCAACGTGAATTAGGTAGTTTAGGGTATGTTACACTAATAACTTAATTACATACACTTGGACATACAGTGAAGTGATTGACATCTTTATTGGGAGAGATGGGCACAAAAATTATTTCTTTGGGGTGCGGTCTTTGGCTAAACATTTGTCAATATCCTTTCCTGTGTAACTGATGTCTCAGGCAGAAAAAACGTTTGAAAAACAGAAGGAACCTTCATCAAGTGGCAAAATTCAGGTCCTCAGAACATGAACTTATCAGCCCATTAAGAAGGTTGATATTGCTTATTGCCATAACACTGGCTTTCTTGTAGTCAGCTCAAGAGAAAGTGAGCATTGGCAAGTGGGCTTCTCCAATCCGGTGATATTTGCACATCCCACTTAGGCCTTTCGGTTACAAATTCACCTCCTTAAAGAGCCGTGTGAAAAAGCATGAACAATCAATAAGGAAAAAAAAAATCCTTGCAGCTATAAATCAGCCACGTGGAGCTGCTGCGGCAGCAGCGGTAGCCCCGACTTCCTGGTTTGCTTCCTGCAAGCCCAGCGGCCGGGGGCTCGGGGAGTGGGTTTGAGAGAGAGGGGCAGTCCGAGCGGCTCCAGGACCGCGGGAGGGGCGGTGGGCCGAGGGATCCTGCAGGACACGGGCGTTAAGGACAGAGTTATGGCCCAGAATTACAATAAAAGTTTGTGAATCTGGAAGCTTTAAGAGCTGAGCTGTGGGGCAAAGGCTAAAGCTAAGGACCAGACCTGGAGAAAGTATAAGTTAGTTACAAGGTAGCGGGGGACTGCAAAGAAGATTCGTGTGCACAGTGGGAGACACAAGAAGGGGACTGCGGAACTGGACGGGGGCAGGTAGACAGAAGGAAGATTAGAAGAGCGAGACGCACGGGTCGGTTGGATCTCTGCGGACGCCGCTGGAGGAGGGGGGAGTACAGCGGCTGCGGAGCGCGGTCCGAGGCGCGGGGCCGCGGGGAAGGGGCGGTCGGAAGGGCCCGGGGGAAGGTACAGCTGAGGGGAGTTCCGGATCTGGAGCTGGAAAGGGCAGGCAGCGGAGAGGGCGGCAGCCTGAGCGGCAGGGGTGGGGGAGGGAGGAGGAGAGCCGGAGGAGGGGGAAGGAGGGAGGGGAGAGCTGTGGCGGCGGCTGCGCCCGGCTGTGTGTCTCTAACCGCCGGAGGAAGATGAGGCTGAAGATTGGATTCATCTTACGCAGTTTGCTGGTGGTGGGGAGCTTCCTGGGACTAGTGGTCCTCTGGTCTTCCCTGTCCCCGCGGCTGGACGACCCGAGCCCGCAGAGCAGGATGAGGGTGAGTGACCCGCCCGCCCCCTCCGGCGGCGGCGAGCTGCAACTTGTTTTGTTTGCGCGCGCGAGTGGCGGGAGCCGGGAGCGGCGGCAGGGTCGGGCGCGGCGCTGGCGCCGCAGCTCCGCAGGTGGTGCTGGCGCAGCGCGGGTGGATCGGGGGCGCCGAGCCCCACGCACTCTGTCGGGCTGCCCGCCGCCGGCCCGCCCCCTCGCCGCCCCTTCCTCCCGCGCTTCCCCGCCCCGGGCTCCGCCGCCGCTCCCCGCGCTGCGGCTGCGGCTCCGGCGGCTGTCTCCACGCCGGGACTGCTGGGCGGAGCGGGAGGAGAGCGGGGTCCCTGGGGGGCGGGGGGCGCGGCCGCCCAGTCCCCGTCCCCGCCGGGCTGGGACCACTGCGGTCACGGCCGGGGGACGCGGGGTTGGTCCAGGCTGCGGCCTGTGGCACGGGCAGGCCTGAAGGAAGCGAGATGTGTCGCCGCTGCCATCACCACCGGTCCGGACCAGGCCCCTCGGTCCAGCCTTCCCTTCCGCCACCGCCCGTCCGGGGGTGCCCGCTGCCCGGGCTTTCCCCCAGCCTGCGGCCCGCCGGGTAGTGGGAGGGAGATGGCGCCCCGCCTCCGGCTCTTAAGGACAGCGCCGCCTCCCCCTCCACTCCGGTGGCCGGGAGACGGGGTGCGATGTGCGGCGGAGGCCTCGCTCTGGACCGGCCCTTCCCCTCGCTTCCCGGGCGACGGGAGGGCGGTTGGTGCTGTGGGGGCCGGGGGCAGAGGGGCGTCCCCGGCCGGCTCTCGGGCGGGGTCGCCACCCTGACTGGGGATGCCCCTGCTCCCGGAGTGACGTCTTGTCCGGGGGTTGTGAAGCCGGTTCCTCCTCCCCGGCTGCTGCAGGGCTGCTCGGCCGGAAAACTAACTTGTGCCGGCGCCCCGCCGCTTGGCGCCGGCTGCCTGCTCTGCCAGCCGGACGCTGAGGGGCGTCGAGCTCCCCGCGGCTCCGCTGGGACGCATTTGTCTGCCGCCCGAGGAGCGAGTGTTAGCCTTGGCACTCCCTTGCCTTAAAGGGTTTAGCCAGGCGCCTCGGAACAGTGGTTATTGGGAGCCTCGCCGGCAAGGGGTCGAGGGTACTGCGGCTTCGCGGTGACTGTGACCGGGTCGCAGCAGCTTGGCGGCGTGCCGCCTTCCCTGCAGCCTGATCCTCTCCCTCCTAAATGAACCGCACACCCTTCCTTCCCAATCCGGACCGTGGGGTAGTCCCCTGGGCCAGCTGCCCTTGGGGATAAGGGAGGGCGTGAGAAGTGCAGGGCCACCAAGTGGCCAGGGGCCATTGGAAGAGTTGGGCTCAGTTGGGAAGTGCCTTTTTCAGATATTTTCTGCACTGCATCTGAGTGATCTTGATTAACTTCTCTTCTGGAAAGTTAGCATTAGGGAGTTGAGTGAGAAGACTTCCTTTCTTGAACAGGAATCCTAGGAAGAAATTTCCTTATCAGTTCCTGCCTGCATATATGATAATTGGGTTTAGTCTTAAGTCTTAGGTTCTGAAGGCTTTACTGCAGTGGAATCTTTTTATAATATCTGGGGGTGGATTCCCATCGAAGTCATCTAAGTTAAAGTTAATTAAAAAGTACCAAATTTTGCTTTTCAGTATGTTTGTGGTTTTAAGCCTCTCAGCTCTCATGGAGTGGTGGTGACCTTTTTATGATTTTACTTTAGAAATGATTTATTGACAAAAAATAATTGAATATTACAACTGTTTGAGAGTTTGTTTTAAGGAAGATGACCTTTTGCAAAGAGCTAGAAATGTTCAAACCCCGTTTTCTGGGAGAGAAATTGAGGAGAACTGACAAAACTCTCCCTGTTGAGATGGCGGGTCTTCCAAAGCCGCGGTGGAACGTCTGTGCTAATACCCAACTCTTTTAACACCGTTTTATTTGTGCTGATATGTAAGCACCGAGCCCACGGTGTCCACTTAATAGATGTAGGAGGTGGTGATAGCTTGATTTTTGGTCCAAATTACAGTCATGCGCTGCATAATGACATTTCAGTCAACCAGGGACCACATATGTAACAGTGGTCCCATAAAATTATAATGGAACTGAAAAATTCATATCTCCTAGTGACACGGTAGCCATGGTAATGTCACAGCACAACACATTACTCCTGTGTTTCTGATGCTGGAGTAAACAAACTGGCATTGCCGGTCATACGAAAGTATAGCACATAAAATCATGTATGATCCATAATACTTGATAATAAACAACTATAGTGCTGGTTTATGTATTGCTATGCTACACTTTTTATCATTATTTCAGAGTGTACTCTTTCTCCTTGTAAAAAAAAGTTCTAAAACATTATGTGGTGTTATTCTGGCAGCGGTCTTACACATCTCCTGTTTTACGTGTCTCTTGATCACATCATTTTCTCTTGGACTCGAGTTAATCTCCTGTTGTTTTGTACACTGACATGCTGTACAGGCCTGTAGCCTGCGAGCAGCAGCCTATACTGTATGGCCCAGGTGTGCAGAGGCTGTATCATCTAGGTTTGTGTAAGTGCACTTGATGATATTTGCACAGTGACGAAATCTCGTAAGGACACGTTTCTCAGAAGGTATCCTCATTCATCATCAAGTGGCACACGGCTCTATTTCATAAAATTTGTCAGTGGATCCAATGTAATTTCATTTGCCAAAGACAGAAGCTAGCTGTAAGACTTCGGAACATAATTAATATTGAAAAGAATGGTTATGGAGTAGAAGAGCCAAACCCTTTTATTAACTTGGCAACCAACAGTAACTAAGACACAGAATATAGATTGCAAGTCATAAGAGCATAAATAAAAGGATTATTGCCTAAACAAAGAGTTTCTGAGATGAAAGACTAGAAGAATATCTTGTTTATGGGAGGTTGTGACCAGTACTGACATTCGGATCCCCCAGTTTCCCTTACCCCTGGGTTCTTTTCCTTTGATTGTGATTGCAGACCCCTCCGCCCACTGGGCAACACCTGCTTCTCCTTTACTGCTGCTCTCCACATACGGACTTTTTTTTGGATTCCTATAAATCATAAGTTGGGATAGAAAAAGCCAGTTTATCAAATACATGTTCCGTCTCTATTCTGATAAACTTATTCTCATGGTTCCACCCTGTGCCATCTTTATTGTACTTTCAGTGTTCTAGGCACTAAAGCCTGTTGCAACCTCATCCTTTTTTTTTTTTTTTAACCTGGATTACTTCCTTGCTTTAGATCAGCCCAGGCACTATTGCAAAATGCATTATCCATGGTCAAGACAAGAGAAATATGTTTTCTTCCTTCTGTCTCCGGGCCTCTTGCGGTTTCACTGAGGTGATTGATGTGAAAAATGATTTTACTGTTCGAATTGTACTCTGTTGTGTACAATTATTATAGTCTACAAACATTTTTGAGTGCCTACTGTGTATCAGTGCTAGTTGTTAAGGAAATGCTCTTTGCCCCTCCCTAACCTTAAGAATCTTGCAATGTAGTGGGGGAAAAATATTAAGATCTCACAAATCAATCAGTAAAAATTGTGCTACATGCTATGAAGAAAAACCATGGCAGGGGGAGAGCGCTAAGAAAATGGAGGAGCTTGGTCGTAAAAGGCTTGCGTAAAGCTATGAGTTTTGGGTTGAAACCTGAAGATTTGAAAAAGTTGCTGGGAGGGAGAAGGTCCTGAGATGGAGGCAGCATGGTGAACTGAGGCACTGGGAGAAGACCAACGTACTTAGAACATGGAGGGTGAGAGTAGAGCCAGGGATGCGTGAGGATGGAAAGCCAAGTGTGAGTCTTGTGCACCATGCTAAGGATTGGTCTTTAGAGCAGTGGGGAAGCCATTAAAGGATTTTTAAGGAGCAGAGAGATGTGATCAGCCTTGTATTTTGAAAAGATTGCTCTGGCTGCCTGTAGACAGTATGAATTGGTTTGGAGCAAGAGCAGATAGTAGGAGTCCTGTTGGAGGTTATCATAGTTCAGGTGGGACATGATGTTGCTTAGGTTGGCAGAGTGGCAGTGGAAGTGGAGAAAAGTAAATTGATTCTAGAGTTATTAAAGATGCAAAGACATCAGGACCAGGTGATTTGGATGTGGGAGTGAAGGAGAAGAAGGCGTCAGGAGGCTGAGGATGATAGATTACTTGCTACATTACTGAAAGTTCTGAAGACAGATTTCACACATTCTTATTTTATGGTTATGGGAAAGCTTATTTTTTTAGGCTTTGTCCTCTGGATATTTTAAGGTCAGCATTTATTAAGACCATCTGTTTAGCACTTGCAAAGTACAAAAAGTTTCTTCCATGAATTAGATTATAGTACCATGTATCCCAGATTTATCCCTGAGTTTGTGTTTAAAGTTGCACTGTAAGCCTCTGAACATAAAGGTTTGTAATGGAAATATTGAAAGATTGGTAGTGGTTTTATTACAGCAAATTCAGTAGTGGCGCGAAGCTGCATGTAAGCCGACGATTCTGACGATTCTGTGTAGTTGCGACTGTAGTCAAACCACTACTGCTACTTAGATTCAGAGCATACGTAGTAGACTGATTCAGGAACGACTCCTAGGCAGAGGAGTTTTATGTGATAGGCAAGCTAAGACTGGTCGAAAGGAGCATCACTTAAACAAGGATGTGTGCATTGATTACCCTGTCACAGTCAAGTTGCACCTTACTTAAAGCCGTTTTAATTTGGTAATGATTGGTTGCAACCTGAAAATCTCTGTCCTTCACCATGAGATTATATTTCAAATGGAAATGCCATTTATACTACTACGGATGGAGCTATCTCTTAGCAAAAGAGCCTAGTGTCTGAAGTCTAAAGTGGTCACTTTTGCCTCAGTTCCCCAGCCAAAATGCCTGGGATTAGTTTCTGTTCTATTTTCCTGTCCTCTCGCAACCCCACAATAAAGCAAGCAAGCAAGCAAGCAAACAAACAAACTCCCCCTTACCAAGTCTAATAAATTCAAGCTTTGTAGACCTCTTGAAATTAATGCAGACTTTTATATACATGTATATTCTTCTGGGTTAAGAATCAGAAGCTTTTGTGTTTCTTAGAGGTGTCTATAAACCACTAACTGAGCCCTTTGGAGGCAGGATTCATGTTAGGAAATGGAGTATCTCTCCCATCTTTAAGGGGCTGAACCATTCAGTCATGACTCCCCCATAGATCAGGACACCTGGAAATGCAAATATTCCTGAGAATTACTATATCTGTTGATTGCACGGAAGTTTTGTTCTACCTAGTGGTGGAAAATGAGGCATCAGACCTGTTACCACCATACCTCTCCCCGTTTCCCTCCAGTAACACTGCACTGGAGTAAGAGACTCTTTTGTAAAGGGATCACATCCTAGTCAAAGAAAAGGATGCAATAGTGGCATGGCCTAGGTTCCTTTCCCTTCTTCTTAATCCAGGCAGTATAAGGAAGCAATATGAGAGCTATCATGAAGATATGTTTTTGTTAATAGCCAAACCAGTTGGTGATTTAGAAAAGCCATTCAGGGAGCACAATTACTAGTAAAGAAAGAATAAAAACTGTTGAACTGTTGAATTTGGATAACTATTTTGTGAATCAGGCTAACGACATGGAATGGGAGCTAAGGTGTGGGCAACAATTTGAGTTCACTATAAGCTGCCTGAGATCACTTAATAGTAAGTTGGAGACAGGGAGAGAAAATATTGTATCATGAATGAAAATCAGAATTCTGAGCTTGGGCCATTTGTAAACAGAATGTTTGTAAATCCTAACTTCAGAGTTGTAAAAAGAGTTGGTCAGCAAGTTTTGAATGGCTATTGAATGTAGGAAAATTATTGTTATCTTCGACTTTAACCTAAATCATTGTCTTTGTTCATATTTTGCTGATTTTCATTCTTTTTCTTTGTTTACTGATTTTCATTCTTGAAGAATGACTGTATAATCTTGACAGATGGGAAAAAGTAGTTAAGTACAGGGTAGGGCAAAAGTAGGTTTACAGTCATTCATATGGACAATAATACAATAATTAATGATACGAGAATAAACTCAGTGTGTCACATAGTCACAACTGTGAACCTACTTTTGCTGCACCCATATAGAATTTAAAATTTCTAGAATAAAGTGAACATAGCTTGAGGCTATGAAAGAAGTAACCATTCTATGTGTATTATGTTGTTTAATTGTAACAGTCACCTCCTAATGCAAGTCTGACATAATGCCCACTTTATAGATGAGACCATTGAGTTACAGAGAGGTAAACTCTGTCCAAGGGCATTTACTTAGGAAGTGGTAGAGCCAGGATTCAGCCTCCGGTGTTCTGACTTCAGAGCTTTGCTTTCTGACCCTACGGTAGGTTTTTGACAACATAGATGAGACCCTATGGACTACATTGAAAGGGAGACGTAGGGACAATAGAGAGGTCATTTCAGATAGTGATAATCACCTGAAGACAGAGCAGGATAATATGAAAGAGAGAGGGGCAGTGGGGACCGCTCAGGGAAGGCCGAAGAAGAGGGCGGTGGCTGAAATGCGGCCTAAAGAATATAAGCCTGCAATGCAGTGCTGAGGAAGGGCGCCTTGGGCAGAGGGAACACGGAGCGTGAAGCCCCTGAGTTTGGAATGCGGGCTGTAATGTTTGAGGAACAGAAAGAAGGCCGAAGTGACCAGCTGGGTGAGCTGGGAGGGAATAGGGTAACTTGATGAGCTGGCAGATGTAGGCAGGGCTCTGGGTTGGATGACAAATTACGTGATCATCTCACTCTGTGAGATGGTCTTAGATAAACAAAAGGGTAATAAGCTTTTTTGGCCACAGGTTTGTGGGCCAGATACACAAATAGCAGTTGCACAGATAAAGAGACGAAAACTGTAGTAATGAAGTCCTCTGGATCCTGTGGGATCGCAGAGCAAGCAGCATCTAGTCTGCAGGGCTAGGTGCTGTCAGAGAGCTCGTCTGAGGGGTGGTGGGAGGGAAGAAGGGCACTGTGTGCAAAAGCATGAAAGGCTGAGGCAAATGCCGGGGACTGCAAGGCTGGAAGATTGGAAAGGGGACTGGCGGAATGGTTGAGAGCACCCTAGAAAGAGCAATAGAATCTGAACCGTGAATGACTAAACACTGTGAATGGACGGAGCCAGAGTGTAAGGAATAATCTGGAATCAAGTGCAGGCTAGATTTTAGTGAAGGGAGAAGTGCCTCTGGAGGACATGATGAGACCTAAACTAGGAGAGGGACCAAGAAAATGAATGGGAAGAGAGAGAGTGTAAAAGTAGAATTACCCAGTGTAGTTGGTGGCAGGGGGAGGAATCCCATGGGACAGAACAGGAAGGGAAGGATGCCTTTAGAAGGACCAGAACTGTCTGAAGCAGTGATTCTGAACTTTAGTAGTCATCAGAATCACCTAGAGAATGTGTTAAAACACAGATTACTCAGCCTCATGCCCAGCATTTCCAATTCAGTTGGTCTGGAGCAGGGCAGATAACTTGCCTACCTGACTAGCTCCCGGGTGATGCTGATGCTCGTGGTCCTGGGATCACGTTTGAGAAGCACTGGTGTACAGAACATGTGAATTTGGAGGCTGCCAAACAAAAAAATTGTTTGGTTTGGGCGTCTGGCATTTCACAGACCATAGTTCGGTCCAGAGAAGATGTTCAGCAGGCGGAACTCAGAATAGAACCCGGTTCTGGATGCAAAGGGTCCAGCACGTTGGCAGGAACAGGATGTCTACAGTTTGGGGAGTGGATTAGTAGACTAAGGAAGCACATGTGGAAGAAGGAGAGAGACACGGGCAGGAAAAGAGAAACCTGGAAAGTGCCTTATTTTAGGTGCCGGGAAGGGAGAGATAAAAGAAGGCACAGGCAGAAGTAAACTGCTTTAGAGACTATTGCCTCTAGAGAACGTGGGCAAAAGGTGGTTTCTTTAAGGGTGGGACCATCGGCACCTTCAAATACTGCAATATTTGAGTAAGATCTGATTAGAATTAAGGATGCAGCACGTGGCTGTGGAGGCAAGTTTTCCTGCCTGCCACACTAAGCAATGGTATTGAGAAGGACCTCAGTAGCACCTTCACTGTCATCTCAGTAAGAGATGACCCAGGAAAAGTGGATCACATGAAAAAGAGATTCAAATGGTGAAGGAAGGAGTTTATTTGGGAACTATTACTATCAAAGAGGAACATAACCCATTTGGGCTTATATCTTTACTGCCTTCACCTCCCTACACCCACCACTCTGTGTGTGTGTGTGTATTAAATACAGGCTGGGGCAAAAGTAGGTTTACAGGTGTTCATATGGAAAATAATACAATAATTAATAAATAATAATAATACAGGAATAACCTTTTTTTCATACTCACAACTGTAAACCTACTTTTTCCCCAGTCTGTATATATTTTAAGTTGAACTGTAATCATGTAGTTGTGATAATATTATAATATGTGGTATATGTAATATAGATATATTAAAATATGATTGTAATATGCATTAGGCATTTTTTGTATTCTTTTAGTCTGAAATACAGTAACTTGTAAAGCTGTGATTAGAACAACATTTTAATATTTGAAGTTGGAAAAGAAAAAGCAATAGCAAACAGTGCCCAGAATTTCAGTAATGTTAGCTAAAAAGTGAGGTCTGCCATTGAATTCTAGTTCAGCCTAGTGATCCGGAAAGCGACACTGAGACAAGTGGAGCTATAATTACCCAGGGCTTAAGTCTTTTCTGGAGAGGAAAGAACTAACTTTCAGTTGCTAAGAATCCTGCATATTTCAAAATGAGAAATGTCCTCATGTCTGCTCCATTATAAATTCTCTTCTGGGCTTCCCAGCCTTCACTGCATTTTTAAGCATTGCTTCTGAGAAATACTTAAAACATGTCAACAGGGAGATCTGATTGAGTTCACTGAGTATAAGAACTGCTACACTGAAACTTGAGGAAAAATTAACTTTGCATTATCTAATTAGGTTTATAGACTTGCTGCAGAGCACCCTGGTTTCCCAAACCTAGACGGTACAATTAACTGCAGTATTACATCAATACCAACTAGTCTGCTAATAGGCTTCTAAGCAAAGCAATTGGAATTTGTTATTACCAAGGATATTTTAAATGGGGTGAATTAAAATTAAATCACATACTATTGGGAGCAGTTCTGTTTGAGACTAGAATAGAATAGATAACCTAATCATTTTTTCCATCTTTAATCTTTTATTGAGTCCCTGGGTTTAAGAATACGTTGAGGCCTCAAGAGGTATGCTACTGTCCTCAAGAGTAAACTTACATGCTTAATGATTATTTGGCTGAAACATAATTTGGCATTTGTAGTTCTTACCTTTATAAAATACTTCATAATATGCTTTAGTGCTTAAGTGTGGAGGTACTTACAGTAAAAGCACACATTCGAGTACGTGTACACTTTATAAAAAGACTTGGTATTAATTAAAGAGTAAGTATGTCTCAAGTAGACATTAACTGAGAAACTGCCTGAACTTTTGTCACTCTTACGAGAAGGTGGATATGTCAACATTTCTGTTTATTAAATGATCTGTAATCATCCTTAGACTCTTGGTTTTCCTTTTTAATAAAAGCACAAAAAAAACCCCACAAACAAACAAACTCTGTGATAAGATATTCTCTTTAATGTGAGGAAGGTTTTGCAAGTTGCCTTTACTACTGTGTGAATGCCTAACCCTTCTCCAACTGGAAGCCTTGTTTAAATCTGACTCATTGAGTGTTACTATTGAAGTGAAATAGTAGACTCAGGTTCTTAATGTAGTATGAGACACTTTTGAAGAGTTTTTCAAAATTTAAGAATGAACACTTGTTAAGAAGTAATATTGTAACATCAGTGCACCATCTTTATGCTTCTGTGAGAGTTTCTTTTTGGATAAATTCTTTAGAAAAGCTAAATAGAAAACAATAGAACAATAAGGTACAATTGTACTTTTATCAAAACTGAAGATCCTAAGCCATGATATTTGAAGAGCTCTAAAAATTCATTACTTGTTATCATTTACTATTGCACTTGAAATAATTTTAGTCTGTTGGAACTTGAAGTAAATATTTCATTTATAGTTTATTAACATCTATTATGGAAAAATAATTCCCTATAACCTTAGCACAAAACAAAAGGATCAGTATACTTAAATGAGTCACACAGATTTTATTTTGCCAGAATATATCAAAGATATCTGAGCAAAGATGTACAGATATTGAAAACTGGAAGGGAGGAGCATGATATGTAGATTCCGTTTCTATTTAGATTTATAGATTATTAATTATATAAACATTTCAGAAATGACTGAGGAACAGTCTACTGGGGTTAAATCAATTAAGATATTTTTATTTGGAACTTCTGGTCAAGATGGCAGCATAGGCAGACATGGCTTGCTTCTTCGCACAGCCATGTCAAAATTACAGCTAAAATATAGAACTACCATCACTCAGAACCATCAGGAATTGAATTGAATGGAAGTCCAACAGAAACGGAATTAAAGAAACTACATCCATCTAGATTGGTAGGAGGGGCGCAGATGCAGAATGGACTGGTCCCTCACCCATGTGTGGTGGTTAAAAATGCAGGAGGGACATCTTGGGAGCCAGGAGTCCCAGCCCCACCCAAGGCCCCTCAGCCCAGGGTTCCAGTACCAGGAATGTTAAGTCCCCACAACTTCTGGCTGCAAAACCTAGCAGGGATTGAGTCTGTGGGAGAAACTGCTGGAGCCACAAGCAGTTCCTTTTGAAGAACCCACACATGGACTCAACAACTTTGACTCAGTCTCTCTGAGCTCCAGCACCAGGGTATCAGCCCTGGGTAATTATATATTTTAAGTGAACAAAATTTTCAATCTTGACAGTGATATTTTAGTTTAAAAACGAAACACCCCACCATAGGAGAAAAATCTGCATGTGTAAAGTAATAAGATTTCAGTCATTTCCAGACCATTACATTAAAAAGCACTTTGTAGCCATTTATTCTGTAACATAATTGAGAAGCTTATTTGCCAAAAATCTAATGGATTTTTAATCCAGGGTATCAGTGGTGTATAGGGAGAAACTGAAGTGTCTGGCATCAAGGAGAGCAGAAGCCTTTGTCCCTTTTCTAAACCCTCTCCTCACAGAGCCAACAAGCTGGTGCCATATCTGAGACTCCATCAGTCTGGCTAACACTGTTTGACCTGCCTTGGAGATCCTCAGAGACTCCACCCTACCCAACTTATGGGCCCACCCAAGCTGCTTTTCCATATGATATGCTGGTCTTGTCTCAAGCTTCACAACTTCCTAAATTCTGTCAAACAAGCAACGGCTGGCCTCAGTGAGTCCCAGGCCTGGCACTAGTAGCAGCCAGCTTAGATTCACAGCTTGGCTTCACCTGGGAAACTCCCAGCCTGGCACAAGTAGCAGTCATCTCAGATTACTTTATAGCTCAGGCAGGGTGGCCCCAGGCAAAACACAAGTGGTGGCTGACCTTGGCCTGCACTGTAAGGGAACCCTAAGGCCAGCTCACCCCGTGGTCAGCTACAGGCCACGTTGGAGTACCACCACTCCACCCTCCATAGTTGATCCTCCGTGGAGGGTGGAGGTTGGTAGTAAGTGGTGACAACCAATCCTTGCATCTTACTGGCTTGGGAAATCCCTCCCATTGATCTGTCAACAACAACCAAGGCTCAACAACAAGAGGAGGGTGTACTTAGACCACACAAAGGGCACACTTCAAGTATCCAGCTTGGGTGATAGGGGAGGCTGTGCCACTGGACCCTACAGGGCACCTGCTACAATGGGACACCCAACCAAGACACAGAGTCAAAGCAGCTCTATCTAATACATAGTAACAAACACAGGGAAGCTGCCAAAATGAGGAGACAAAGAAACATGGCCCAAATGAAAGAACAGAACAAAACTCCAGAGAAGGAGCTAAATGAAATGGAGATAAGCAATCTATCAGATGCAGAGTTCAAAACACTGGTTCTAAGGATGCCCAAGGAGCTTAGTGAGGACCTCAGCAGCATAAAAAAGATCCGGTGAGAAACCAAGGCCACACTAATTGAAATAAAGAACAATTTACAGGGAAAAAACAGTAGAATGGATGAAGTTGAGAATCAAATCAATGATTTGGAACATAAGGAAGCAAGAAACAAGCAATCAGAATAACAAGAAGAAAAAAGAATACACAAAAACGACAGTATAAGCAGCCTCTGGGACAACTTTAAGAGGTCCAACATTCGCATCATAGGGGTGCCAGAAGGAGAAGAGAAAGAGCAAGAAATTGGAAATCTATTTGAAAAAATAATGAAACAAAACTTCCCTAATTTGGTGATGGAAATAGACCTGTACGTCCAGGAAGCACAGAGAGTTCCAAACAAGATGGATGCAAAGAGTCCCACTCTAAGACACATCATAATTAAAATGCAAAGGTTAGAGATAAAGTGAGATTGTTAAGAGCATCAAAAAATAGTTACCTACAGGGGAGTTCCCGTAAGACTATCAGTTGATTTCCCAAAAGAAACTTTGCAGGCTAGAAGAGATCGGTAAGAAATATTTGAAGTCATGAAAAGCAGGGACCTATAACCAAGATTGCTTTACCCAGCAAAGGTATCATTTAGAATTAAAGGGCAAATAAAGAGCTTCCCAGACAAGAAAAAACTAAAAGAGTTCATCATCACCAAACCATTATTATATAAAATGTTAAATGGACTTAAAGAAAAACATCAAAACTATGAGCAATAAAATGGCAAAAAATACAAATATATCAACAATTGAATGTAAACAACAAATGAAGTAAACAAGAACAGAGACAGAATCATGGGTACAGAGTATTTCGATGGTTGCCAGATGTGAGTGGGCTGTGGAAGAATGGGTGAAGAGGTGAGGGGATTAAGTACAAATAGGTAGTTACAGAATAGCCGTGGGGATGTAAAGTACAGAATAGGAAATGGAGCAGCCAAAGAACTTACATGCGTGACCCATGGACATGAACAGTGGTGTGAGGATTGCCTGATGGGGTGGGGCAAAGGGGGAAAAGTCAGGAAGACTGTAATAGCATAATCAATAAAATATAATTTTAAAAAGATTTTTATTTGCTTGATTGTTTAATGCTGCTATGAAAAATAGGTATTTGTGATGGAAAATATTTGCCAAGAAAAATTGACAGTGCAATATATGACACTGGAGTCTTTTGTCAATATCATCCCGTGTACCTAACCTAGAGATTTCTAAAGTATTTGGCTTATTAGGTATTGGTTTTAATTCTGCTTACTTGGAATTGGCTTAAATCCAGCCCCTTCCCTTAATATTTCTTCTGGAAATTTTTATCAGACAATCAGACATTATGTCCTAACTAATCCCATAAAATTAGTCTGTTAATCTTTAATATAACAAAGTGTCCCATGTAAATCGTACTAGTATTTATTGTCTTTACAATGTTTACGGGGTTTTACGGTTGTTTTTTTTTTAATTGATTTTTTTGGAGAGGGAGAGTTAAAGGAAGAAAAACATGGATTTGTTGTTCCACTTACATATGCATTCATTGGTTGATTCTTTTTTTAAAGATTTTATTTATTTATTTTTAGAGAGGGGAAGAGAGGGAGAAAGGGGGCCAAAACATTGATGTGAAAGAGAAACATCGTCACTCGGTTGCCTCTCGTGGGGACCAAACCCGCAACCCAGGCATGTGCCCTGACTGTGAATTCAACGGGTGACCTTTCACTTTGTTGGATGACATACAAACAACTGAGCCATACTGCTCAGGGCCATTGGTTGATTCATGTACCTGCCCTGACCAGGGATGGAACCTACAACCTTGGAGTATCGGAGTGATGCTCCAACCAACTACAGGTTTTTCTTTTGAAAGAAAGTGTTTAAAACCCACTGTTCAAAAGTCTCCTAGCTCTTGCCAGGGTGATTTAAACTGAATAAAAAAAAATCCATTAGATTTTTGGCAAATAAGCTTCTCAATTATGTTACAGAATAAATGGCTACAAAGTGCTTTTTAATGTAATGGTCTGGAAATGACTGAAATCTTATTACTTTACACATGCAGATTTTTCTCCTATGGTGGGGTGTTTCGTTTTTAAACTAAAATATCACTGTCAAGATTGAAAATTTTGTTCACTTAAAATATATAATTACATTTTAACATTTAAGCAAAGATTGGTAGAATTTGGAAATGAAGGCCTGCAGTTTCATTAACTGTTGCTCTCTGCATGATGGCCTCAGGAAATTCTAAGTTCAGCATTTGTAAAAGAAGGTTGGAGGAGAGTGTTTTTACTGTGGTGGTCAATTAAAATAAATTTGCTTACAGTCCTGGGAAGTTCTAGTGGGCGGTAAAGAGAAAAATACTTTTAGCAAATAGTTTTCTAAAATCCTGCTTTCTAAAATTGTGCTAAAAGGGTGATTTCCAAATCCCTTGGTATTTTATGGAAATACATCTTCTGTATGAAATTAAGATAACTCTTACTCTTCCTTTCATAGTTAACATTTAGACTCTAAAGCCTGGCACACATTTTAAAATAAATGTAGCACAGTTGTTAACTTAGGAAATTTTGAAGAGCGATTATCAAAACTTCAAAGATAATAGGGCCCAAAATACTACACTTTTTCCCAGGTCCTGATCTCCAGGAAAGAACTGGTATCATCTGAAGTATGGGTCAGAATATGCATACGCTACGTCGGTGTGCTTGGATTATTTTTCCCAGCATCCTCTTTGAAATCTGAGGAATGTTTTAATGAATATTGCTTCCTTTCACTTTCCATAAATTACCGCCTCAGGAAGAGTGCCAGCCACTCTTGTGCGAGCATCCTATATGGGTGACTGAATTGAAGAAAATCGCAGCCAGACAGTCTAATAGCTTCACCGCGGTGCAATCATGTTTCCTAAGAGGCGGTTATCATCCTTGACCCCTGCTTGATTAACTGGCAACAGCCAGAGAAAAGTAAATGTTAAAATTTTTGTTATATGTTGACAAAAATCACTTACTGATGATCAAGGGAATGGCTTGAAACATGTATTCTGATTTGCCCGTGCTTTAAAAAAAATTTTTAACTACCATCAGGTACTTGTGTTTAAAAGTAAACATGTCTTGTGTGATGGTTTATGACTTGGAAGGGCTGGTAAAATGCAGAAAGAGTAGCTAAAAGGAAATCGTTGCGGCAATTAAGGAATAGATTTTTAATATTATAGAAAATGAAAAACTTAAGGTAACTAAAAAGATAATATATAGATAATTTGTTTATTATTTTTGCTTTCTAATGAATTGCGATACCTTTCCTACTACGTCTTCAGTATGTCATGAAAATAACTACAATCTGTTTAACTATTTTTTTTCTGCCTCTGGACAGAGGAGTCCCTTCTGAGACATGTGTTGAGTAGTTGGTCAGTTTCTTTGGGTCCCAGTGGGAGCTAAATATGAGAATGATTCCTCCAAGGTTAAAAATGTCCATCATGTAGCTAGATTAACCAAGGTAGCCAGGTAAACCAACTCTGCTGTTTGGACACACAACAGGTAGCCTTTGAAAGATGAAGCTAGCAGCTTACTCAAAATTTTCTAACATGCACAGGTTGCATTATCTGAATATACTCAATTCTTTTTGATGAAGATGATTGAAGCTTCAGAGTCCTCTGGCATAGTCATAACTCTGTGATGAAATACAGTATTTTATTTCTAAAATTAGGTATAATGAACTTTTTAAAAAACTTTATGCTCTCTCTGTTAACCTCTGTGTACCTCCTCCCCACTGCTCCTCTGACATGCTTCACTTTTTACAAAAAATGCTTTAAAGCAGTTATTGCTTCCTGTGAAATAGTGACGAGGAGCAGAAGAGAGAGATTTGGTTTCCTTGCAGGAGGTTCCTCCTGTCAGAGGACCGCCAATTTTCCTTGGTTGGCACGGACAGCTTGAAATTAATTTTTGCCTCATATATATGCAGTGATGAAAATCAAATCAAATTTAAATTATTGAGTGGAAATTTTTTCTGATAACTTTTTTAAAGAAACGAACAGATTTAGAAGTGTTGTTACTTTGAAGTATTAATATTCTGAAAGTTGAAGTTTCCATCTCCTTCTATTTCCACCACCTCTTATCAGGTGACTGTCAGCATTGGTTCTCTTCTCAGAGTTAAGTAGTACAATGATGAGAAAATATACAGTGCCTTATTAAGACGGGTTTCTGATTTATTTCTAGTGCCTTCCATCTAGATATGTATTTGACTTACTTACTTTACATCCTAAATCCATGGGCCAGTACTGATATTCCTGGCCGTTTTTATTTAGGATATCACAGATGTACATTTGAAAACATAAGTGGTGATGGAAGGAGAGTTGATTTGGGATGGTGAACACACAATCCAATATACAAATGATGTATGACAGAATCGTATACCGGAAACCCATATAATTTTATAGACCAATGCCACCCCAATAAATTCCATTAAAAAATTTTAAAAAATATTTATAACAGATGACTGACAACCAAAAAAGTAAAACAACAAGAAAAACCACCGTGCTTTAACTGGTTTATGGTGAAACAAAAAGCGCGAGAAATGTACTGCCTTTCAGTCTGCTCATTATCATTCGGAAATCAGCTTCTTGCCCAGAGAAGCCTTAGGTTGATTGAATTCTCTTCACTGCTCTGTGGCAGCATGTAGCCATGAGTATGACCTCATTTAAATATGTTTAAGGAGTGATTGGTGCACCAGTGGCACCTGGAATCTTGAAAGGACAATGCCATTAAACACCTAACTTACTGCTAGGAGTGAAGATCAGTAAGTTGCAGAAAGAAAAGTGGAAAAATTCATTTTGAGGAGGTAAAGCTAGTATAATTTAGGACTTGGATTATTATAATTACTTTACTGAGTGAATTCCATGATCATCTGTGAATACAGGTACCACATTTGTATGACTTTGTGATACTGCTTAAGTGCTTCCTGTCCCAGTCAGCGTAATGAATTAAAATATTTCGTATATTTAGCACAAGCTACCGCTCAGGAATACTAAACTCAGAATTTCACTGTAGGCTAGTTACCAGGAAGTAGTAGGGGTCAAATCTGGACTGCTGGGCAAGTTTTTATTTCCTTGTGTAAGCTCGAGAGCCTACCTTTCTCCCGCTCCTGCTGCAGTTGTGTAAACGCTAACAATTTATGTAACTGGTTATGTAAACTGTATGCTAGTCAAGCAAGGGACATAAACTGTTTAAGGCTGAGAGATTCAACAGTCTCATGGTTTTGGAATAATATGATATAGTGGTGCTGGGTTTTTTGGGAAAAAATTTGGTTTTTTTCCACTGTGCCATTGAGAATTTAAAAAACCCAAATAAGTCCATACTTAATAAAAATGATTCCTAGGGAAGGTACTTTGAAGGTACATTGATTTCAGTATTCCTTACTAGGGCCTGAGTGTAGGAAGAAGAAATGAGTGTGCTGTCTAAAAGAGGGAGCTTTGTTATAGTACAGGGTCATATAATTTAGGCCAGCCTTTGTGTTGGGAGTAGGCGGAAGTAGGAAGGATAGGGCATCTGAACCACGTACATGTTTTTTCTTTTTAAAAATAATTGGGTTGGTAACTCTGAATATTAATCGCCATGAATACTAAATAACCTGGGGAAATTATAGTGATGTTTAATTTATCTTGTGTAATGTGTAGCTCCCCAAGGACCACCTGGTAGATTAAAAATAAAAACTGACATCACTGTATATAGTAAAAGTACACATGGACTCTGACATGGGTTAAAATCCTGGTGTACACACTGTTAATAGCTTTAGTGAGCTTCACCTTGTGACTTGACTTCTCCGAGCCTCCTTTTCCTGTCTGTAAAGTAGACGTAAAATGTACTGCATAGCAATGTTCCTGGGCATCCACCAGGTTAAGTTTATCAGAGCTCTTAGGACAGTGTTTCACTTGCAGTTTTACACATGCTGTTTTCCCTTCTGGGATGAGCATAATAATTTGTATACAGTTTCAAGAGTGGTTAAATGAATGAAAATAATTAAGTTGTGCAAACTTGTTATGCATTCATTATTTTGAATTATAAGTGACAAGGGGTTGAGTATTTTCTCCTGGACTTTTAGGCATTTGCCTTAAAAGTTATGTCCTTTATTGCCCCAATATTCTAAAATGGGAAAAGAGGATAATGCTATCATTTCTTTACTTTAAAAATATATTCTTTTTTCCTGAATGTAAAGGTATGTTCATTGTAGAAAATATTAAAGAGTGAAAGCAAATAAGAAACAAAATCACCTATATTCGTCTTATTTAAACCTAATTATCATGATCTGTTTGGTGTATTTCTTGCCCAAATTTAAGTAAATGTAGTCATAGACCATACCATGTATCTATGTGTATATGTGTGTGTGTGTGTATATATATATATAAAGCTTTGTTGATTGTCTTTTTATTTTACTGTAGAAACATTTTAATTGATATATTGTTTCTAGAATATATACTGTTTTGTAAATTTTTAATATCTAGTAATTTTAGCATTGAGATGCTTTAAGGATTAGGGAAAAAGGAAAGCCCTAAATTGTTGTGAACAATACATTTGCAAAATTGTTTTTCATCTGCTTCTTAAAAAACACATAAGTATGATTCTTAGTTTTATAAGACGGTTATAAAAGTTGCTGTTGAAACTAACTGTTGGGTGCTTCCTGGCTAAACCAACAATTAAATGGAGAAAAACAAGTGATATGAGGGAGAACAACACTGAAGAGCAGTTTTTCTTGGCAGTTGTTATTTCACTATCTCTTCCTTATTCTTTGCCCTAGCAAAGTCCACAGCTTAATTTTAAGTTGTGGTTACCGAACACGCTAAAGCTTTTAAACTTCTGCTTGGAGAATAAGTATTAATATATTTAAGTCACTGCCATGGGGTTAATTGTGCTGCACAGTAAGTGCGTTGTTAATTTTATTCATTAATTTTGTTCCTATTGTTGTGAAGAATTTTTCTTTTTACTTACTGAACTTAGCCAGTTGTGTATTTTCTCAAATGTTTTTCTCCATATTATGAACCTTTAAGAAAATAGAAATGAAAATTATGCCCTTTCTGTTGGTCACTGCATAACTGGACTATACCTATTTGACTGCACAATGATGTGACTTCTTTTCTATGTCCGTGAGTCTTATTTTTAAGTTCACACATACACTTTATTTGCATATTTATTTTTACATATATATGGTAATATAACAGGTCAGCACTCTCTTTCTGCCCATGAAGGGAGCCAAGTTCTAGTCTGAAAATTGATGGGTAAGCATCAAACACTAGGAAGGAACTTCTGTTGAATTCTTACTGTGCCTTCTACTAGGCATATTTATATTCTCAATTTAATCTTCTGACATTTTATAGATAAGGAAGTTTGCAGTTGAGAAAAGTTAAACGCCTTGTTTGAGGTCACTTGGCCTTGCAGGGAATGGAATCAGAGTTCCAGCCTAGGCTGGCTGCAAAGACGCCTATCAGGCAGGGTCCCTCACCCCCAATAGCACTTCCTGAGCTGAGTTCTGTGAACCAAGATGTATTAGCAGGTATTACTTTAAAGAAGGTTCTTGGGCCAAGAAGGTTGAGAAATGTTGTGCGCTGTATCAACCCTTCAAGGATTCACAGTGCACGTTGGTACACTAAAAGCTTACTGAATAGTCCTACAGAAAATAAACTTTAAGATTTTAGTTCATCTTTCACAAACTGACCTGGTCACTGATTCAGTCTTAAAATAACTCAATTGCCCTGAGAAAAGAGTTTGCTAATAGCTGAATGGAAGCGAAGAGTGACCTGGATGACATTACTAGCCAGTGCTTAGTGGATGGACACACCTGTCTCCAGGGCAGGGACTTAGCTGCCCAGGCTTGCTGAATTCTGCCTTTCAGCCCTTACCTAATCTTCCTGTTTGCAGTATTACCCAGCTGTCTAAATCTTCCCATATTTCAGTGTCCTTCCAAGTTCCCTCTCCCCTGAGGCTTCTTTAACAGCTTCAGACCACACTGTTATCTCCAGACTCAGAAAGGTTCCTCATTATGGTGCATGATTATAAATGGCCATAATACTCAGTAGCACATGACCTCCTCCCCAGCTGGTCCCTAAGCTCCTAGAGGGCAGGCCCTGTATTACATTACTCCCTTGGACCCCTGCTCATTAGCCTCAGGCCTTACTATCCTAGAGAAGAGAGGTTCAAGTTCTAGTGGCTTTTGTTCAGTTGACAAATACTCATTGTCTCTTGTTCATGACCCGGGAGTGTGAGACCTGCACTTCATTCTTAATCCTTAGACTTGAGGAACTCATGTAATCAGTTTACAAAACACTGACATTAGTAGCCATGCTCCCTTTATTGCTTTCCAGTGGGGCACCACTCTCCGATCTGGCTGTATTATTCATCCGAAATGATTTCTGCTCTGTTGTAAGTTCTCATACACCATGAGTATTTCACAATTATAGAAAATTCCTACTGGTCAGTTAAAATGGGTTTCTTAGAACAGCCCCTGCTGCTGGGCAGTCCCCTAAATCTTGCCCCCTTGAATCGGCTAAGTATTTATATTTAGGAATTTCTTTTATACAGGTGTGAAACAAAAACCTTACACAGGCCAAAAGCTCTTCTGAAAGAAGAGGTTTAGTGAGGCAAATGCTAGCCAGGGAAGGACCAGGCAGCCTAGCCCACCAGCAGTGGCAGGGCCAGATGAAGAAGGCAACATGTCTGCCTGCCTGCAGCTGATGGGCTCTTTTATACATTACGTTCTGGGAAGACAGATGTAAGTTGTTCTGGAAGAATATACATTGACTACAGATGAGGGACGGTGGGAAGAGGTGAAGGAGGGCCAGTTCTAGGACAGAGACACCGTCCGTAAGGAAGAAATATTTACTCTTTGGATCGGTTGCGGGCAGCAGTCCTGAAAGTTCCTGCGTAAGCAGGAGGGCGGCGTCCGGTGGGCTACTGCTCCATTTTAGGTGGCTGCCTGGAAGTCGATTCAAAGTGCCAGCATGCATCCAGGAATGTGAGCAGTCTACTGTTAATTGGTCCACCGCTCTGGTCTCTTTCTCTCTCTCCCTGGTCTGCTGTAATTTAATTTAGGACATCTCAGAATTTTTCTCTTGTCACAGGGAATCCCCACAAAGTGGCTCCTTGACTTTGGTTGTGGGAAGAATGGTTTTAATAGCTATTAGGTTGATATTCATATAGAAATAGACAGATGCTCAGTGTTTAAATTGCATTTCAGGTACTGGAAACTCATTTCAAACCAGGTCTGCCAAGTCAAATAAACAAACATTTTGCAGGCACATAAAACACCAAAGCCATATCTTGTATGTTATATGGATACATTTTTCCTGCATAGGCAAGATTAAGCGAAGTTCCTTAAAATATGAGTCTAATAAAGTTTACACTGAAAGTACCACCTTTTCTTTTGGAAACTCCCTGCAGTAATCGTGCATATTCTTCTTTTGCTCTAAGGAACTTCTGTGTACAAAATTAACATCATCTGTCTTGACTGGTCTCACTCCGTATTCAGTGTGCACAGTGCCTCTGGAAGTCTTTGTGTGGTACCTGCTGCGAAACAGATGATTTCCACCATCATCCCTGCTTTCCCTGGGAAACACAGGAAGAGCAGACCAACAGTTTGGTTATCAATTGGCTCTGTGGCTTTATGTGAATGTTACGGGGTGATAACTAGATCTTTGGGGTTTATATCATTAAAGTACAGATTTGACTTCTATAACTGACATCTAAAAAGTTAGGGGTTTTTTTTCCTCTTACAAGTATGACATCACCGGGGATCCATGCCCCTTCTCCATTGTTATTCTGTCATTCCTAGACAGTTGCTCTCACCTATGTGGCCGGAGACTTCACCACCTTGTCCACGCTCCAGCAGTAGGCAGGAAGGAAATATAGGCGTTTGCTTCCTCCATCTGTACATATCACTTTCAGTCACATTCCATTGGCTCAAAGGTAGTCACTCTGAGGGAAGTTGGAAATGTGTCTTTATGCTGAATGGCCATGTGCATAGCTGAAAATCGGTGGTTAGGGGGTGGTTAATTAATGAGTGAGAAGGAGAGAAAGGATATTTGCAGGACTGATAGTCTTGGCCACAAGGTAATAGCATGTAAGTTTTATAATGATAAAGTTGTAAAAGCAAGAGTCAGTAGTCACATTAGCTCAGATTTTAGTTCCACCTAACTTCTTCTCTAAAAAGATCAGCACAATCTTGGTATCTGGCATAGGTTTTGCCTTCTCACCCAAGCATGAAATTTGTTTATTTTTGTATTCCTTTATTAACTATTGATTCCAAAATTCTTTTCATACTTGTAAGCTAAGTTCACATCATCAGGGCCAGGCTTTAAGTTTCTCTTATGTACTCATTATCACCAAGCAATCCTTTTAACACAGGTATTCTGTAAATTTATATCACGTGGAATTATGATGGATTATTAAAATTCTACCTGTTTTATTTGATTGCTGATAGTCAGTGGTGCCTTGTCTTTTTTTCTGCCAACTGGAGTGGTCCCTACTCCCTGCACCAAATGCTTATCCACTCTCAGAATTATTGAGGAGATAAGGAATTTTCACGGCTGGTGAAGATGTGGTATCACAAAGTCATTCTCAGGCCCCTTTACTATTGACAGTCAAAGAACCATGGGAAGTCTTATGGGTCATTGGAGGAGGTAGCAAAAGTCTGGATTCACAAAGCTGCATTAAGAGGTAGACCTGTCAGTGGGTAAAATGTATTGGAAAACTGAAAAAACAAAAATGGGAATGTTGAGGAAACAGACAGTGATTACAAGAAGCACTGCCACCCTTAGGGTGACGAAGGTAGGAAAATATAGAGGCTGGGATTATCAGTTTGGAAGGTCACAGGAAGGGCCCTCCAGTTTGGGGTTCAGATCTCTGGGGATGGCCTGGGAAGACCCTAGCTGGTTGCCAGTTGCATCTCTAGAATGTAATGAGGCTGTTTGGGGGATGGAGCTGGGTTAGGTAAATGCTAGAAACTAGAACCACTCCAGCTGCCATGGTGAAGTGGCTTGACTTTGACAGCAAGCAAAGAACAATGATCTCTTCTGCAAGCCCGTCTCTCTCTAGAAACCCCTATTGGTAAAGCCTAATGGCAGACAGGTGGCAAAGGAGAAATGTCTGCAGAGCTCCAGACCATGGAGCAGAATATATAACAGAAGAGTGGGTCTGAAGCTGAAAGAGAATAACTTAATACCCTACACAGTATTGGATATAAGGTTTTGCTGTGGAAAGTTTGCGTTGGAAGGTTTAGAGTCAAACGGTTCTGTGAGAGAACAGTGGTCCGCCCTGTCTCATAGTCTCTCTTATTCGTGTGGTATAGCTATTTCTGTGCATGGAGCGTGACTTCATTCTTTCATCCTCATAGGTTGGGGATGTAGCTTGGATTTTCCTTTCTTTCCTTTCAAAACCCTTTCTGAAACTGTCATTCATAAATTTCTTCAAGCCTTTCTTGAATTCGTTTATTTCTAGTGTCTGTGATTCATTTGGGAAAAAAGAAAACTACTTAGATTTTTTCAGTGTCTTGTATTGTGCTGGGCCTTGAGGATACAAAGTTGACTTAAGATACAGTCTCTGTCCTCAGGGAAGTAATAACCTAGTTTGTGATACAAGGTGAATATGAGGAAACTAATATTATATATTAAGTACCAAAGCAGAAAGAATTGTACCTGGAAAGTGGAAAAGAGCATGCTCAGGGAGGAGAATTAACTTTGGGCTCATCTTCTAAAATAGGACCTGGCCAGGCTGAGGGAGGAATGTGTGGAGGTGTAAGCTGTGCGGGAGGGCAGCAAGTAGAAACTACAAATTTAAGAGGAAAGAAGGAAATAATTATTAAGATGACATATGCTTACCATTTACTGTGGTAATTAAATAATGAAGAAACACTATTTAATTGCCCTAAAAAGACCTCTTTTTGGCTTCATGGGAGTCCCCTTGTTTCAGAACTTTGAATTTGATACGCATCCTCCCTCTGCCCTGGTCCAGTTTGATTTTCTGTACTGTGGTCATATGCTTGCTGAGATAATTCAGCTTTATAAGCAAATAAGTACTATTATTTTTTACTTTCTGTTCAAATTGAAGCTGCTTCATTCCTGTTTTTATATTAGTTATCCCTCACAGAACAATTTCTGGTTTCTATATGTGACCCCCCCGTCCCCCATCCCCGCTACTCATATGAAAAGCTGTCTTGAGAGAATCACCACACAATGAAAGGTGCCTTGGCTGCCATACCACCAGAAGGGGTCATGTAATGTCACTTTTATATGTACAGTTGAATTCTTAGATTGTCATAATTGCCTGAAAGGCAGCATAGTTATTGGTAGGGAAAGAATATAAGTGCAACTGTCTTAACTTAATTCTGTGAGTTCTCCTGTTGGTGCCAGTGGTTAATGTTACCCTGTGTATAGCATTATAATTCAGGGGACCTTGTAACATCTTAAGCCACATCGTGGTCTCAGTTCTCTTTCCCTATCGTGGTTTGGGAGGAATAACCCTGTCCCATTGATACAGCTAATTGGAACAGAGTTGTCTAAGCTTGGACAGTTATATTTTTGATCCTGGGAATTTTGGTTTAGGTGGCATTGGCCACTAGAGCAGGTGTAGTTGGTTTGTAGACACAGCACCAGGGTCAGGCAACTCCTTAAGCATCAAAGTTACATACCAGGCTAAGTTATGGGGGAGGAAAATGTAAAAGTCCTGCCAAGGAAACCAGTCATCAGAGAAAGGAATGAAGTAGACTCTCTTTCCAAAGGCAGAAATGAAAGATGTTTATGGAGAGGGACAGACAAAAAGACCCTTCTGCCCGGGAACCTTCTAATTTTCGTAAGACCTGCCAGTTCTTCCTGAAAATTAGGTTTTGTGACATCTGGCCAAATTCTTATAATAAACGCCAATTTATTTAAGTTATCTTAAATGGGTTTCTGTAACTTAATACTCAGATTGTTTTAGAGTAACATACACTCCATGGAGAAATAATCTCCTATTTAAGCTTAAGGGAATTGCTATCATGGAAATTTCATATATGAACCAGAGAGGACGATTTTTGAGTGGGACCCTCACATCACATATAGGAATTTGCTACCCAGCCCCTTATGTCTCTTTATTGCTACCTCTGTTTTGTCTCCCCCACCTCAACTTTGTTTTCGAGGTATGGTAATCAAAGAAGATGAAGCATGTTTTTGTGTAAGAGTAAATTTTGTTTTTCTATAATTTTTAAAGATGCCTATTTTTTAATTTTTTGGCAATAATCATTAACTATGATATGCAGTATGACTTTAAATAGCATATATAATATGATATTTGTAGAAATTTCTGTGTAAATGAATGATAACACAGAAGGCAGAAAAGTAGAAAAAAAGGAATTACTAACCTCTAATTGTTGGCGTTTTTGTTCATGAGTAGTGCATTTGCTTTAACCAAAAACCCAAAACTTTAAAAATTTTGGTGAAAGAAAAGCATTTTAACTTGATTTCTAAACAATATGAATTTAATGAAGTGGATGTAATTGTCATTTACTAAGGAGATATCTGAGTGGCTTATAAAATAGGTGGTGGTACCAAAAAACTATAGGCTATTTGTTTTTAAAAAGAGGCTAAACATACTCAGTTGTTAACAATACTTATAATTTATTGCCTTATTTACTCTGAGTTTTTCATTAATATAAATTTTCTTCATATGCTTATGAAGTTATAGAATGAAAACAATTAGACTTAGTTTTCAATTTTCCTCTTTGTTAATGGATTTCTTTTTGATAGTCTAGGAACCATCTAAATGTTTCTTTAATGGTTCAACTGATTACTTCATGACTTTATTATTTATTTTACTGTATTCACTTAGGGTAGAGTGTTAAAAGCTTTAAGGGGACTAATGATGTAAATTAATTGTAATTCTTATTGTCATATTTAATATAACATGTTAATATACAGTATTTATGTAGCCATGTTTTGTACATGCCTTGGGTCGTTTAAAGGGACAATTTAAATTTAAAGAAGGCAGTTTACTTATCAACTTGGAAAGTCTGTCTTACTGCTCAAAAGTTAGTATATACCATATCGCAACTTATAAAAATGTTTGGAAAGCTGTTGGGAACTTTCTTTTGTCAACACTTTTATAATCATAGTAATATTCTGTGGCTTCGAATGTAAATTAAAAAATTTATTATGTTCGGAAACAAGGGAGAGATGATGTCTGCTGATAATAAAGTGAAACTAATATCAGTATTTCAATCTAAGCACTTTTTTGGAGGTGCTTTCATGTGAGCCCTTGACTCACATGTAAATGTAGTCTGGCTTTTAGCTGTAGAAGCACCCAGACTGAGCCTTGCAACCTGAGAACCTCTGGCTTAGATTTTCTTAGCTAAATTTCAACCTAGAACCAGTGGATCAGAGGCAGATGTTAATTTTCAGTGCTGGTTTAATAATAAAAACTCAATTTGTCCATAAGGTTTTGTTTCACATACACATAAAGTATTTTTAAAGCCATTTCCTTCCCTTAATGTTAAGGCCAAAGTACAAAATCTGCCTTGCAGATTTACCTCTTCTCTAAGTATTTAGTTACTTCTAAATACTTAGTTATTTCTAAAATAACTAAATTTTAGTTATTTCTAAATAACTAAATAGTGACTAAATTTAGTTATTTCTTAAAGTGTACAGTCTGTATGACGGGCAGGCGGAACCATCTTCCAAAGGTTGAAGGGAATCAGAGTGACTGGCCCTTGTCCGAGGCTAACTTTGACGTGAGTTTCACTTGGAGCAGTTCCGAGGCTAAGGTTTTTCCATTCCTGAAGACCTTACAGTGCTTGAGGTGGTTCTCCGGGATCTTGGGATCACCCTGCAAAGAAACAAAAGTGGCATAAAAACACCTCTCCACTTCCCTGTGCCTTCAGTGTCTGAGTGTAACTCAGAACCCTGTTTTCTTCTCCAGAAACACCAGATCCTGAAGATAGTTTCTTGCTGTAGGGGCGGTGTTGTCCTCACCCCGATTAATCTCTAGGCACCATCTCTACTCACTGTTAAGAATTTCTGTTTTGTTCCATGCTCACTATGATCGTTGCCCCTCTTAAACAGCTATTCAAATAAGTTGATGACTTACTTGTATGATAGGAAAAAGAACTTATGCTTGGTTTATTCAGATGTATAATCTCTTAGACAATAACACTAGATCTGGCATGGAATCCAATGAAGTTTTCAAAAATGTCATGTGGGATTTAATAATGAGGAAAAAGAATACACATCACCATGTGGCTTCTATTGATATTTTAATTTAAACCCTAAAACTAAAATGTGCCAAGAATAGCTGCCTTCAAGTTAATATGGAAATTACTAATAACTCCAACTGTTTCCTGTACTTGCATTCAGATGTGAATGAGATATTTATAGTTATTTGATAATTCCCTAAATAATAGGGGAAAAAATGAACTCTTGGGCAGTTCATTAAGTTACATAAAACAAAATTAGAGTTTCCTAGTTCACAATTTAATAATAAAGAGAATCTGAAGTTGGAATGTACTTAAGTTGTTTAAAATGAAAGCATTGTATGTGTTCCCCAAGAACTTCTAAAAAGAACTTGGAATTTGGAGCGGAGCTAGGCACTATTTGTTGGTAATATGAAGATTATTGTTTGGTTGTCATGAAAACAAATTAGTTTGGTGATTGTGGTACAATAGTGTAGTAATGGCCTAACATCAGAGTCCTGTCCATGTTTGGACTTGGCTTTGGTTCTTAATGTTCTCTTCATTTATTCCTATTGTATAAATATCAGATCTATGCATATTAAAGCTGGATTCTTTGTCCAGACATCTAGAGGTACATTTGAGAGATATTTGTGTTTCAGAAAAGGTGAAAGTCTTTTCTGTTTTTGTTTTTGGAGGGAAATAGAAGGACTGTGCCATTTAGAATTGTCTAAGTTATAGGCAGTAGGGATCTAATATCATGAATGATTTTTTTGTTTTTGCAAACTCTGGAAAATAACCCCAGAATTTTAGACTCTTATCACTGTCTTAAACAAAATAGTACTGCTATGCACGATTCCTGTAACCTAAGCTTTAGTAAATTTATATTGCATCTGGAGGGTACTATAACATGTTCTCTTAGAACAGTAAAGAAATTTCATGGATGTGAGGAAAAAAGAAAGGATAGGAATGGCTTTGATACACCCTGGACCAGACATTTATGATAAAAAATAATTCATTTCCTAATTCAGAAATGTGAAAAAGACATTTCTCTTTCTCGAATCTTTCCTGTGAGGAGATGAAAAGTGATTATACAACTAGGCATCAGAGATGTTCCTATTTTGTTTTGAGCTTAGATTCCAAATCTGTGTTCTCAAATATTGAAAGAGAGAACGAGGACTCTCACCATAGTTTCTTGTCCGGGCATTGTACCAGCAGCGGTGTAAGCACAAGTAGGCAAGGGGGATGTGTGCTCTCCTCTGCTTGGCTAGCCACACCTCACTTGTGGTCATCCCAGAGCCCAGACTCAGGGACGCCCTGGCTCTGGTTGGAGAGGAGGGGGGGAGATGAAGAAGTGGAGTGTACAACGAGCAGGTGGGTAGGCTTTGGAGCCAGAAAGCTCTGAATTTGAGCCCTGATCCACCCTCTTAGCTCCTAGGTGAACTGCGCCATGTTACTTCATCTTCCAGAGTCTCACCCTCCCCTGATCTGTAAAACGGAGACTGTACCACCTTCACAGGGCTGCCAAGAGCATTAAACGGAGCTTAATGAATCATTTACATGTTAGGGTTCCTGGCCTCTCTCACCCTTATTGCATTTTGGGGAGCAGTTGGGGGAAGAAGGAAGCAGAAGTAGTTGGTGTAGCAGAAGCCGAGGGCTCTGCACGTGAGGAAGGAAAGGAAGAAAGTGAGAAGTGTTCTCCAGGAATATAAAGTGTAATTTCCGTAACATCACAACAATGGAAAATGATACAATGTAGAGAAGCGACCTATGTAAGCCAATACTTTTAGTTGAGAGCAAAACACTTTCTTGCATTTGGCTGTTGTTATTTGTTCTCCTCATTCAGGAAAATATCTAAAGGAAAAGCTCTCCTCTTTTATTTGGGGGGGGGTGTTGATTTTAGGTTTTTAGACTCATGAAAATGTGAAAAAGGGGAGGAGTCTTACTTAGTTTATCAAGTGGGAGGCATGCAAATAAGTTAACTGAGTTCTCAGCCTTGTGGCCCTGAATTCTCTTCCTAACAGCGCTGTTGACTTGCTTCAGTGATCTTACTGAACCTGTTTCTTTAGAGAAGGGTTGGGGAGAAGAACACTTCTTAAAGGAGTGCCCACAGAATCACTCGTGGAGGAGGTATGTCTCTGTGTGGCCCTTCCCAGAGTGCCCTCCCGTGAGGGGCTCCATTAAAAGCGTAAGAAATTCCCATGGCCTGATAAGTTTGGCAAAAATTGTTTACTATATCCCTGCCTTAAGGATTCACAAGTCTGAAACATCTTGAAGAAATTTGTTTTAACTTTAACCCTGTTATTTTTAGTAAATAATGTTTGCAAACTTGCTACATGTCATAGACTATCACAGGCTGCCTCAGGGAGAGCTGGGAGAGGTGATGAGACAGGCAAAACAATTGAAATGATGATTTCAGATAGTGATGAATACTTTATCATAAACCAGTGTGGACGGTGTGGGTGAGAGGACCTGTTTTAATTGGGTGGTCCTAGAAGGCCTCTTGAATTGGGTGATATCTGAGCTGGAATCTGAAGAACTGAACTGTACAAGTTGGTACAAGTGAACTGCGCTTGCCAAAATCTCAGAGGGTAGAGCACTCTAGGAAGAGAGAAAAACAAAAAAGAAATTTGCGTTCTCAGGGACACTGAGGAAAATATGGGCAAAGAGCACATGGATAGGAAGTAGCTCCTCGTCAGGCTTTTTTCTGTGTAATACATAGTTCATCTTTATTCAGCATTGTGTGCTAGAGACGCTGGGAACACAGTTCCACTTTACAGAATAGAGTCATTCAGAAGAGGAAGAGTCAGCATTTCAGGGACAGGTGAGAAGCCACATGATGGAGGTGGCCTGTTGCCGTGACTGAGGCTAGAGCCAGACTGCCCAAGTTCAGCTCTGCTGCTTACTTGCTTTACAACTGTGGGCGTGTTATTGAACCTCTGTGCCTGAATATTAGGGGCCCTGGTAGTGCAAAGTTCTTAGAACAGTGCCTGGAACACAACCACCACTTGCTAAAATAGATGATGGTGGTGTGATACTCCTGTCACAATCGTTATCACGGTCATCGTCACCTTCATCGTGCAAGACTGCCTAGTGCCATGGCACAGCCCAGATGCCTGGATATCCTTCATTCTCCCTTAATGGGGCCCAGGTTTGCCCATAATAGTCTTATACATCATCACCCACCATACAGGCACTGTCCTTACCCAACAAAGGAGATTAAAATTTGCTTTATCTGTTTTCCACCCCAGTTAATTTTTTTGATTAGAAAGAAGTCCTTGAGAATTTATAAGTCTTAAGTTTGATTATCTTCTGTTTTGAGCAAGGAGAAAGAGGTGCTAATAGGGTTGAGGGCAGTGTGGATCAAATTAGGATCTGCAGTCAGCCATTTGCTGGCAGGATTAGGTGAGATGAGAATCATGGTTCTGGAATCATAGTAGATTATTCTGCGTGATCTTAAGGCACTGAATGAAACATCGTTTAGTTCCTTTAGAATCAACAAAATATACCATGTTCCTTCCGAATCAGCAAAAGTTAAAATTAATCTGGAACGGTTTTAGCATTTTATTGATTTCTAATTCTTAGAAAATTGACAGTCGACTTATGAAATGGGAAAATCTCAGTTGCTACAAACATTGAAAACCTGAAGAACTCTTTTCCTAACCATTTAGGTATCTACAATGAGGGATTTTTATAAAGCTGAAGAAAATTTTTAAATTCTGTTTGTACATGAAGAAGCCATTTAGCTAACCATTTATATATCTTATGCATCAGCCCTTTGGAATTAATCTAATTGCATTCTATTGAAAGTCACTCACCTTTTGTAACATGACAGTTTTATGCCAAGAGCATGAAATATCAGGTCTTCCCATTACAGCAACCGAGATTTCCCCTTGATTATTTAAGGCAGAAAGAAAGCCACTCTGGATACTTTGTTTTAAAGTTATTTTCAGGTATCCTTACATGTCATGTATGCTGCCGTGTTGTAAGACCAGTTTGTTCTTGGATACTGCTTTCCAAAATCTTTAGGTTTCTACTCTTAAAGAAAAAGAAAAAAATTATTACCTCACTTGACTTATTATTTTATCCTGGGAGATCCTAACTAACTCACTAATGTCAGAAAGACATTAATGTAGGAGAGCTGATAACCTCCTACATGTTATTTTCGGATTCTATGTGCAAGACTGTTACTCCGGTTACTTGAACAGCATATATTCTCCACAGCTTGCTGATAGCAGTTTTCTTATTCTCTTTTTATTTACAACTATCTGGTCTTTAGAGTATGGTCAGGAGTGGGAGGTGAGTGTGTTCTCATAAAGGATGTTGAAGCAAATTATTTTACAGGGTATAGTTATTTCCACTTTTTGTACAAATATTCCGTAATCCTGAGATTCTATATTGTAGAGTATGTCGAATCTGGGTTTTAATTTCAGTGAGATAAAATTAACGTTCTGAATGAGAAAAGTATTAGAGTAGCATTTCTCAAATATCACTTTTGAGCCACAGCTTAAAATAGAGAGAGGTGTCGCAGGAAATCTTAAGGGAAAGGAACAAAATGAACACTTACGGGACAGCTGTATGCTACGGATTTCATAGAAGACTTAATTCTTAAAATAAACCTTCAAGACCTGTGATATTATCTACCTCAAATATATTTGTTCAGATCAAGCATCTTGCCTAATGGTTTTGCAAATTAGTTTTGATTTTTTTATTTTCTTTAAAGTTCAGAGCCCAGTGTTTTACATTTGGTAACTGTATAGTACCTTTTAGGATGAGTTTTGTGTTTATCTTCTTTCCCCCAGTTTTCCTGCCTTTATTTCAGTTTTCTACCTGATATTTTAAAAATTGTATTTTTTTCTGTATGTTTTTAAGTAGACCACCTTGTATCCTTTTCAGTACTAGCTAGGATTATTAAACTAGTGAATTAACTCATCACAAACCTGGCCAGTCACACAGATAGGAAATGGGAGAGAACAATATTAATATAAATCCAAATGTGATTAATTGCAAAGTACTTGGCTGTTCCCAATGTACCTTGCTGCCTTATGGAATCCAGATAAAAATAAAGAGAAAAATATAAGTTCTTTGAATGAGTTCACAGCTATTTGTATGACTAGAATACAGTCTATTTTGAGAAAAGAGAATTGGGTTATATTCTATTTCTATATTGAGCCAAACTAGAAAGTCATTTTTAGTCTATAGTATTCCATTTAATATTATATTAACTTAATGAAATTGCCTACTCCCATTCAGGTGGATGACCAGCAAGTGATATCAAAGAGGATATCTTAGAACAAGCACCTTTGTCTAGTAATTACTGATTGTGTGTTACAACCTCCCATGTTAATTGGCATGGAGTGCTTATCACAGCGCTTCAGCCAGGTGGTCCGGATCCCCACGAACACCTTTTCATTGACTTCCGTTAGGATGCCACTTGGTGGCCTTTCCTTAATAGGAAGAAGGTAGAGAACTTTCAGACTTTTCTGTTTCATAGTGGCTTTTGAAGTTTTGAGAAAAGTGACAGTTTTATTGTAAATGGCTGCCTGGCCTTATAAAGAGAGGAAGAGAGGAAAATCTTTCTTTAAAAAAAAAATATGCAAAGAAGATTCTATTTTTATGAATTGTTTATTGGGAAGTCTTAATTTTTTAAGTTCATAACATTCATTGATTTTTCTTGTTTCTGATCATTATTGCTATGTCATAGCAACCTTGTTACCAATGTTTTAGTTTTTTATTTTTATTTTTTTCCACCAAAGGGTTAACACATATATTTCTGAGAGCTTGAGAAGCAAACGTTATTTAAAGTGCTTTGTCTTGTTTGTTCCCAGCGTCAGGGATGTGGCATGGTATTAAAGAAAGCTATTCAGACATCTAGGGTGAATGAGACCTCTCTGAACGGCAAGCACATTACAGCAGTCAGAAACCGCTGGACTTCTCCCTAAGTTTGGTGGACAGAGGGAGGAGAGCCTGAGTTGATTCCTAGTGTAGGTGCACAGAGGCTACGGGGTCTGTCTTCCTGCCCTTGATCTTACATGCAGTTGCCTTTTCTTGGATGACTCTCTTCACTTTTTCCCCTGCCTCTTCAGTCCTTATTTGCCTGCGAAAATCGAGTTCACATCCTCCGCTTGCTCTGGGAAACCTTGCCTGCTCATTCTGTTGTAGTGCGCAGTGATGTTTTTTCCTTTTCCTGGCCTTTCACAGCATTTGTTTCATCTCATCATGTGACCCTTGATTGGATAGTGTCTGGTATTTCCCAGTAAAAGCTGTCAAATTATTGAATACAGACCAGGACCTTGTTTTTATTTCACAGCAACCCCTTGAGGTAGGTACCGTTATTATCCTAAATGTACAAAATGAAGAAACTGAGGTTCAGAGAGGTTCAGTCTCTTTCCAGTCACAAAACTGAGAAGTCAGAGAGCCAGGTTTCAAACCTAGGTCATTGTGTGAGCCTTCAAGTGCTTTCTCCCTCCTCTTAGGTTCTAAGAAATGGGAAATAGAAAGGGACACCAGAGGATGAGAGGGAATTGTCCTTACGTCTGCACACGGGACAGTGTTCCCTGGAGGTCTCTTGCTGGGGGTGGGAGGATGGGGTAAGGAAAGCTTGTCCTTAGCAGCCTGTCCGAGGTCTTCTTCCCACTGGAGTGGTCCTGGAGTTACAAAACTCAGCCTGCAGGCAGGATGGGGCTCTCTCTCTGGCTGCTGCTGTCTTTGGAGCTGCCTTCGTTGCCCCCCGGGCCCTCTCAGGAAGAGGGCGCTTTGCTTTCTGTCACTGACCAGCATCAGCTCCTCCACCTGCGTCTCCTGTTCTTATCTGCTGGGGTTTGCCTCCCAGGGGGTGGTCTCTGTGTGGGCTCGTCTCTATTGGTATTGCCTCGTATGTTGATTTGAGCCTGGAATGTGATCATTTGCCTTGTCCTCTCTTCTTTTTTCTCAACACTCTCCCAATTATAACTATTTTCAGTACCTAGGACTGTGTAGTGGACTCTAGAATTTTCTCCAAAGGGACCTGTTACCCTTGTCACTGGGCTAGTCATGTATGTGCTACCCCAGAATGTAAGTGATCCTGCCATGACAGTGCCCATCATAAATAGTTTTTCCTAATTCAGAAATAATAAATTTTTCTGGAAAATCCAAAAATGAATAAAATCAAAACTACCACCTAAAGATAACTTGCTAAATTTTGGTATATATTACTCCCAACACTTTTTAAAATCTGTGTATATGTTTTTCATATACATTTTTTTAAAGGGAAGACTCATTTTACCCTATAGTTTAGCGGTCTGACTTTTTCTCTAAAAACTATTTTCTATATCATTAAACACTTTCCACATCATTTAGTAGTAAAATTATTAAGCCAAACCTCTATTTAGGTTGTTTTCCACCTCTGCTGCTGTAAACACTTCTGTGATGAGATGTAGCTGATTCTTTGTGTGCATTCTTACGTTCTGCATTTTCCCCTTTTCTTTCTGGTTTCTTTTTTATTTTTAAAGTAATCTATGTACATGAGAGGAATAACTAAGTTGCTTCCATCCCATCATCTAGAACCTTGCGATTTCCTTAGGATAGGTTTCTAGAATTTTTATTGCTGGGTCAAAGGGCATATAAAATTCTAATAAATAATTTGCTTTTTTGAAAGTTTATAAGTTTACTCTTCTACCAGTAACTGAAAAGTCACCAATATAGGGTATTATAATTTCAGATTTTGTTAATTTATAGGTAAAGAAAGAAATCTCATTGCTTTTGATATTTTTAAATTACTAGTGAAGTCAAGCATTTTAAAAATTTATTTATTAACCAGCTGAATATTATTTTGTAAATATTATTTTGTATTTCCTTATTTTTTCATAGATGTGTTTATTTTTTCCTACTGAATTGTAAGAAATTTTTGGGGGGAGTGGGTTGGGGCTAGGACTTAAGAATATTAGCACTTGGGTTGCCATGTACATTACAAATATTTCCTCCCGTTTTTTGTCTTTTATTTGTGCCATTTTAAAATTAAAATAATTCATGATTACAGAAGATTTAAAAACCTAAAAATTAAAAACTACAATCTGTGCCATAGTTAGGAAATAATGCAGTTCTTCCTATTGATTCAGCAATAGAAAATTCCTATTTACTCCTTGATATGAAAGGCGCAAGTTTGGCCTGCCCTTTTCTGTTTACTTCTCATTCAACTAATAGTTGAAATTGTTCAGAAGTCCTTCTCTTAGTTACCTTTAGGACTTGAAATAAGGCACCTGACCCTCTATTTCATCACCATTAAACAGCGCACCTGAACTCCCCACTTTATAAAATGAGAGTATTAGCGTCTCTGCCCTTTCTGCTCCCCGTCTCTCTCTTGCCCATCTGCACTTGGAAACTCTTGAGTTCAGAGCTTTTCCAGAAGCTTCCCTCTCTTCTGTAGTCTGCACAGGACCAGCACCCATCTGCATTGCCTCTTTCAGTCTGGTTCATCTCTCAGCCAACTTGCATCTGCTTCCTGTCTTCCGGAAAGACACCTTCCTGCCCTCTGCCTTTCTCTTTTCTATTTCAGTTTTTCCTCCTTTTATCTGTCTTTTAAGTATGTTCTCAGGAAGACAGAAGGCAGCCATGCCTAGCCTGCCATCTGGAATTGAACTTTATGGTGGCTTTGGATATATAGAATTTAACATTTTTTTTTTGCAATCAAACCTACAAATGATTTTATGGTTTCTACCTTCAGTGCCATGTTTAGAAAGTCCTTCGATTTAAGACTGTTTTCTTTCAGTACTTGCATGAATCCTTTCTTACGTTTAAATCTTTGTTAACTTCCAGAATGTATTTTGGTAGGTTGACTAGTTTAGAGATCTGTCGTTTGTCCAAATGGTTAGCTAATTGCTCCAGTATCATTTATTAAGTAATCCAAAATTTTGAAGTACTACCTTTTATTATATACTAAATTCTTATCAGTACGTATGTTTGTGTCTGTTTCTAAACTTTGTTGCATTAACCTGTCATTTATCTACACTGGTGGCAAACTTAGTTGTTGTGATTTCAGAATTTATTTTCTTATCTAGAGGGCAACTCTCTCCCCCATCACCCATCATTGCTTTCGTTTTTCCAAATATTCTTAGCTGACATTGTGTTCTCACTTCCCTTCTGCAGGAAACATTTTTTTCTTTTTCTTTTTTGGTATTATACATTTTGAATGAGGTTGCAGTAGGTTAACCCATGTCTTAGCTCTTCTTCTGTATTTTTTCCAGCTCAGCGGGAGTAGAACTTCTGTGTTAACACTGGTTCCCTGTCCCATCTAGGTTTTGCTCTCCCTCACTCCCAAGATTAGGATTGAAAAACACAGTTACTATTGCCAATAATTCTGACCCTTTCTGATTCTGTGAACATAACACCGTCACTGACATGTTTGTGTAGTGACTTGGAGCCAAAAGGAAAGTGGTCACTTGGCCAGATTTCACTATCAGTACTGCAGGTGTGCCTCCACTGCTTGGCACCTGCCAGCATCTCCGGGCCCCGAATCTGCTTTCTTCATCTCTGGCAATCTCCCCAGCCTTCACTGCCTCCTCCCTCAGTAATGTGTAGATGCCCTTGAGGCCATTTCGGCAGGTTCCTTCCCACCCCATCTGCCAACCCATCCTTGGCCTTCCTTTCCAGGGTGTGAGCACAGAAGGCTCCTGACCTCTGTGCTCAGGCAGAGCGGAGCGTGTAGCAGTTCAAGAAATACTTACTGAGTTATCCTTACACAGAAACATTGCAGCGTAAACATGACTCGTTCCCACCAGAAGAATGAGTGCTTGTTTCCTGGCAGGAAGGGTGCCAGGAGACCTGTGCTTCGGAATCTCTGTGGGCCCTGTGTTTGAGGCAGATAGAATTTCAGCCATCGGAAGCTCGCCTTCATTGACTCTCTCGTAAACATGCTTGGAGGAAAATGAAAAATAGTCACTTTTGCAGAAATCTATCAGAAGCCAAGGGGGCCAGAAAATCACACCGCTTCTTTTTGTATTTGCTGTATTAGTCACATACTTTTTTCTTTTATTCTCCAACAGAAATTTAAAATGTTAAAAATTAATGTTTTCTGTAGATGATACTTTGCTGAAACGCTATTCTGGTGCTATCCAACAGAAAAAATAAGCACAAGTCACATTATATAATTTAAAAATTCTAGTACCTGTACTAAAATGTTTTAAAACCCCTGGTAAAATTAACTGTAACATATTTAACCTAGTGTATCCGAAGTAATGTCACGTATTCCATATGAAAATATTGAAATACTTTAAATTTTTTCCTTTGAAATCTGGTTTGCATTTTATACTTACACCATCTCAGTTTGGATTAGCCACATTTCAAGTGCTCAATAGCCACACATGTGAGATAGCTTACTTTAAGTTTTTATTATCTTACTTTGTCCTTGTGTCAAAAAATAACTATTTCTAGAAGTTCTTACCACTAGGAGTGCTTGTCTAGAACCAACTGGAAACTTTTTCCAAATAAGACATTCCTGTCTGAATCCCCACCAGATGTCCTAAGGTAAAAATTCTCTATGCGTGAGGCTGTGCATGTGTTTTGAAGAAGGTGCATAGGTGATTCTGACCAGTAAGTACCTTTAATTTAAAACCACAGAGCTAGTCCAAGTTTGTGTGTGTGTGTGTGTGTTTTTAAATTTTTACCTATAACTAAACACATCCAGTAATGTGTTTAAATGGACAGTAATGATAGAAACCTGAGTCTTCCAGTAACAAATCTGGCATCCTTTGGGTATATCATGATTATCATCATTTTTTAACATGCTAGGTAAGAAAGCATGCTAATATTATACATGGATTTTCAATAACAAGAAAGGGACTGGCAACAAAAGGAATTTTTAAATTGCCAGGAAATCAAATGCAAAGTACTGTTAACGGTGAGTGTAGAAGTGCATGCGTGTACACACATCACCTAAACACTCTTGTTAATTGAAGTTTTGTTGTGATGGGCATGACTGTGTGGGCTTTATATACACCTCTATTCCCTTGATGTATTTTAAGACATTAGCATTAGTCTGTAACATTATGGACTGCTATTTTGAAACTGCTTTTAAAAATCTATATCGAAATAACAGGTCTGTTGTAATTATTTGAATGTATCTCTGTACATCATGACCTAATATAAAAGTCTTTCAACCTGTCAATTTTGAAGTGTGAAAAACACATTCAACTCTTGAGTTTCCAGGTTAAAATTTCATATCTTTAATGACAAGGCTGCCAGATATCAGCAGGCAGTATGGTTGACTGCTCTGTAATTTTATGGGGATTCTTTATAGGGTGAGTCACAGCGGATTGCTTCTCTTTCACACACAGCTGACAAGGGCAGCATTGCACTGTACTGCACTGAAAGATCATAAATCTCAGAGAGGTCACCCAAAGGTAATGCCAGGATTATTTTAGATGAGTTGAAGATACGGGGAAAGAAAGTTTGCTTTAAAAAAAAATAGTTTGCTTTTTAACACTAATTTTTTATGAAGTGACTGAAATTAAAAGATCATCGAACAGTTTTACTTAGGGCAAATGAATTTAACAATGAAATATTTTCATAGTTTCATCAAAGATTCATTGATATCCTTATTTATTAAAAATCAGTTTTAAGTCAACACAAATTTCAAGTAATTAACAAGGCCTACTAAATAAAATAATGGCATCCATAGTGTCCTGCAAATAACTACTACACTTTTTAAAGCATTTTAAAGTTCCAGACTGTTTAAACAGATTTTTAACAGTAATCAGGATGGCTGTATAGCTTCCAGTTAAGTCTTGAGTTTAGATTATCTAGATTATCTTTCTTTTTAAAGAAAATTTTTTTACAGTAGTTTTAAGTTCACAGCAAAATTGAAAGGAATGCACAGAGATTTCCCATATCCTTCTTGCTCTCTGCAACCCCCCACCCCCTGCCCACGCAACCTGCATAGGCCCTCCGTGACCACCATGCCCCACCAGGGCGGCTTATTAGTTACAACTGATGAACCTACACTGACACACCATAGTCACACAAGGTTCACAGTTTACATTAGGATTCACTCTCAGTGTTACACATTCAACAGATTTGGGCAAATATATAATAACATGTATTCATCATTATACTATCTTACGTTGTGTTTTCACTGCCCTAAAAATTCTCCGTGTTCCAACTATTCATCCCTTCCACCACTGATCTTTTTACTGTCTCCATAGTTGTACCTCTAATTCTTTTTTTACAAATGAAAAATTCAGACCGAGATCCAGGGAGATCAAGAGATTAACTCCAGGTCACATAGAGATTCCTTCAGGTCTGCCACCGTCTTCCGACTCATAGCACTGACTTTCCTTATATACTGGCTACATTGACTTTTTTGTTGGAATGTAATTGAATATTAAGATGTGATATGCTATAACAAAATGATTAAAAATATTTTGAGATCTATCTGTTGGATTTATAGGTAGATAACGTAAAGACAATAGCAGCATGACTTCAGTGTTTCAAGCTGCTGTCTGTATTTCCTTCTGTTTGTTTGCCTATCATTGGACATTAAATAGAGGATAATTATTTCTTCAAAGTTGGTCTCTTATGACCAAATACATAGCTGAATTTTTAAAATACCTTTTATGGAAAATACTAAAACTTGGGACCACATACTTAATCACTTCAGGAAAAATTCCACTTTGGGCATCTGTATATAATCATATACATAATACACTGGGAAGTACAGGTTACCCTTATTTGATTTCTAATATATTAAATATATAAGAAAAGTGTACATATTTCATTAATAAGTTGAGAAAATGATAAACAGAAAACTCCTTATTAGGAACGCTCTGATGTATCCTTAGTATTCAAAATCCTTTATCTAAATAAGAACAAATATTTCTCTTCTAATCCAGTGGGTTTTTTTGTCACTGTTATGCTGGACAGTGTTTTTTCTTCCCCTCACCCGAGGACATATTTGTCATTGCTTTTATAGAGAGGGGAAAGGAGAGAGAGAGAGAAACATCAGTATGAGAGAAAAACATCAAATGGTTGCCTTCTCGAAGGTGCCAACCAGAGATCGAACTCGAACCTAGGTATGTGCCCTGACCAGGAACCAAACCCTTGACCTTTTGGTCTGCAGGCTGGTTCTCCAACCAGCTGAGCTACACTGGCAAGGGCAGGACAGTATTTTTATTGCAGAAGTAAAACTGGTGACCCTGATCCTCAACTCTGTGTGCTCTTCAGATTTCCCGAGTGAGGAATGTTTCTGCATAAACCTGAGAGTTTGTTAGGAGCTGAATGTTTGCCATTTCAGAATGTTAAGGGTGACTAGGCTGAAAGCTGGCAAGAAAAAAAGGGTTATGATTTCTATGGCAGTGTTTATAGAACTGGTCAGGCAGTGAGCAGCAGGCTCCAGGATAATTGGACTGTGATGGACAAATATGAATAATTATGCATTTTCTTAGCGTTCCAGATTAATATTTTTATGTCCTGTACTTTACAATGAAACAAGGAGCCTATTTGCACAAATCCTGAAAACTGTGATTTGTTAACTATGTGGTGATTATTTCTTAGTAATTTTTAAAAGGCTGCCAACCAAAAAATTCGTACTAAAATTGTTTTATTAATTATAAAAATATAACTGCTCCAATAAATACTAAAACACCAAAAGGCATATAGGACATCAAATTTAGTTGTATTTACCAACTTTAGCTTTAACAGCCTTTTTTCTCCTTAAATGAATTATATAAACATTATGTCCTATTATTACTGAAAAGGATTCTTCATAATTTTTTACAGCAACTTTGATTTTAGTCTAAGGATTTTTAGATAAGTTGAAATGGATTCTTCACCATGTGATTCTGAAATGTTGACCCCTGCACTTTCCTGATATTGTATATTTTTCTCTATAAAGTTAAAATAGGGGCTTTTCTATTGCTCCAGGCAAATTTGGTAAATCTCAAACAATACCTGATGTGCAAAAAGATCAGGATACTCTGAAAATAACATACAACACAATGTTTTTTTGAGGGGGGATTTGCAAGATAGAACTTAGCTGTGATCGTTAGACTGTATTCTTCAATCTTAATATTTTAGTAGAAGTTCAAGCGTTGTTTCCTTTAAACAAAAAAGTTTGGTTCAAAGGACCAGATGAATACAAGGCTCTTTAAAAACTCTTCAAAGAGTGTATATTATGATAAGCATTTCAACCTTTGGATTTTGATAACCTAAGAAGCTTCATTTTGAGAAGTCATTAACTTACGGGTTGACCTAGATAACCCTGTAAGGTCATAGTAGTTTCAGGCTTATCTCTAACTAGCCTTCCCCTTGAGACACAAAGTATTGTTCCAGGAGAAAGAGCACGATTTCAGTGTGATTAAATTGAGTCTACAGGAGACTGAGGGCATTAAGAAAATACCAGATTTTAAGAAATCTTCAAACAAAAAAGTGTCACACAGACCCAGATGAGCCCTCAGGAAAAGCGAAATGCTTGCTACATGTGCTCGTTATTGTACACTCAGAACAGAGCTGTGCCAACCGGGAACCCAAATCGGGTCCTCAGGCTTGGTAGAGAGTCACGCTGCAGGCACTTGGCAGCCAAGAGTTTGTAGAATGCCTTGATGGAATCAAGTAACAACCTGTCGCCCTTGCCTCTCATTGGCTCCCAAACTTACAGCTTTATGGATTTTTTCATTACATTCCTTCTAGCCTCAATAGTTGACAGCATTTTCCAAAATATTATTCAACACCTCTCTAACACCAGAGGCAGTACCAGCACATCCTGGCATCAAGCCCGTGGTCGTACTTCAGCAGTATACTGGTTGTCTTGGCGATGGCCAGACGCCCGTTCATGAAGCCTGCTTCTGGTTTGGATGCGTGGACCCATTCCCTTCTGTAACCCTATCATAACTGCCTGCTTCCTTTCCCCACCCTGACCAGAATCTTAGCTCCCAGAAGGCAGGTGCTGTGGTTTTGTCTCTTATCTCCAGAGCGAGTCCACCGGGGATGTGGTGGGTGCACAAAGAAGGGAGGTCAACGAAGCAAATACATCTGTCCAAGAGGCTGTGAATCAGTCCCCTGCAATCCCCGGTTTTCTGTTTAATGCCCTTGAGTCCTAGGGGAGCTTGATTGAGTGAGGATCGGGGCTGCTAACTGGGGGAGGGCCCACTGCTAACCCAACACCTAAGAAGTCCTGGATGTGCAACCTTATTGGGGCTCAAGGAATCCTTTCAAGGAGCATTCTGACAATCCCTTGGGCACTCGATTCTTGGAGTCCTAAAGGAATTTCTAGAGTTGGTCCAAGGGCTGGAATTACAGTTCCAGCAGCAATAATGTTTTTCTCTAGCTATAAGGACAGTAATACTATATTTAAAACAACAAGCAAAACACACCAAAAAAAAAAAAAGTGTGAATGTGTTTCTCTGGACAACCTTACAAAAGGCATAAAACTAAAACATTCCTTCAGTCTTTATTTGTGAGGATAAAATTACATGAAAATGAAATTGATAATAAAAATTCAGGAAGCAAGGTCATTTTATTACAGAAATTGAATAGTGCTTTAGGTTTAACTGTCATTGATGGGGTGCCACTCTCAAGACTTCTTCAGGTATGTGATACAGTAAAACTTTACCATTTTGAATTACCGTAACCTGTGATGCTCATTTCTAGTTAATGAAATGTTAGAATTATAGAACCACATAAATACTGTAACTCTTTTGAAACTGTTGTAGTAATTGGGGTTGGGCTAGACAGTATCAACTGCATTTTTTGTAAACATTTTTTGAGACTGACTTTAATGATTACTGAGAATGATGTCCATATGTTGTTTCTACGTAGTAAGATGGCTCAATATGTTAACTTTTCCCTCCTATGATATTTTTTCAACCACTGATTTACTTTATCAAACACTTCATAAAAAGTGCAAAGATAAACTTAAACCTTGTAGGTAATAAACAATTCAAAATCAGTAGAATTAAATAAATGAAGTTTTATACAAAGTCCAGCACAAATAACACCCCTTTTTTATTACAAAATCTTTTATCACAAAATCGTAAGCATGTAATTCTGTAACATAACAATATCACACTCAGGCACATCATGTGACATTTTAGGCGAAATGTTCACATTGCTGCCCATCGCATGCTAGACATTCACGTACCCGACCAGCCCCACTCAATGGGAATACTTCTGCCAGGCCCTGTATGTCCTACTTTAATAAAAAAAAAAAAATCATTTCCATTTCTTGTGGCAATTGTTCATTAATTTGCCCTACTAACTAGTAAGTATCTGACATCTACAAGAATGTAAGGTTGAAGTGAAAAATGTTTTAGGCCATGCATTTTAAAACAATTTTCTGCAAAAGAAAAAGAAAAACAACGAATATTGCCTTCCATGACCTTATTTAAGTTAGATTTAATATCTGCATTTCCCAAAGATTCAAATGTTAGTCTTCTACATTTCTTTGCCTAAATGATAGGAGGAGGTGGTTTTGCCATTTGACTTTTTTTCTAACCCCTTTCCGCCCATACTTACCCATCTGTACCTCAAGACCCACAGCAAGGATGAAATTTAATACACAGTGAACTTCTGTGCAGATTTGCACTGAGGCAGAGATATTTTGCAGCCGGACTTCACTCCGTCATTAAGGATTTTGTTAACAAACTTGGAACCTTGCTTGTAGAAGATTGTCCCTACTATTAGATGCTCTGTCTTAAAGGGAAAAAAGGCTAAGGGTGGTGACAGTCATTTATAAAATAGCATCATAAAGCCATCAGGCTCCCGAGAGTTTTCTGATTAAATTTCATAATAACCTTAATTTCTGTAACTGAATCACTTCATTAAATTTTCTCCTGGCTTCTAGAGACAGGGTAGGAAGACAAATTAAATTCCAAGAACTTATGCTATTCATTGGGCTTGGCAGAGTTTCCTAAAAAGTTTAAATGATAATAAAGACAGATTATGGATTCTGGTTTATCCTCAAATCTTAGCATAGGCGTTTTCTGATATTTAAAAAAAAGAATGAATCTTATTCAACTGCTCCAGGCTTAGACAAGATTGTTGGAATTTGGCACTCAGTGAATAGTTTTATCCTAACTACTTCTCTAATTGACTAAACGCGAGAAAGGTTTTCTGCAAGCTAAAAAGCTTTATTATGGAGAACAAGATCGTATCACACTTAACTAAAATTTGCCTGGAATATTTTGTTTCCTTTGCTATAGAAAGAACACCCAGCAGTGGCCACTGAGAAGGATTTGAGTGTGATTTAATGGAGGGCTGTTGGAAGGCAGTCCTATATACTTACTCTAAAAAGAGCAACTTGGGCAAGTTTCTCAGCCACTTGTATTTCCTGTTTCTTTTTAGTTTGAGCTACGTAATTCCATTGTCTTGATTATAGAAGGACTGATAGTATCCAGTACAAATAATAATAATAAAATAAAAATTTTCTACTTGGAATGCATTGAAAATATAGCATATGTGTACTTTTAAATTTTGGCAGTTGTCCAGTGCACCTATCATTCATTCATTCATTCATTCATTCATTCATTCATTCTATTCAACAAGCATTTACTGACCCCTGCTGTTTATAGCACTGTACTAGATGCTCAGTAGTCAAAGATAAATGAGTCATGGTCCCTTCTCTTCAAGACCCACCAGCTTCCAAATGCTTGGTCATTTTGGTCAGTCTATTTTTATTCCTTTTCATCAACATCTGTCTTCCTACAGATCTGTTAGGTCCTGGGGTTATAGCAGTAAAAAGACAGGAAAAGTGTTTTCCTTTATGAAGTTTTTCTCTAGCCTGGTAATAAAAGGCAGCATGGATAAAGTAAAGAAGCAACAAATACTGAGGAGAACTTTTCAAATAGAGTAGAGCTATCAATCATACTAGTACAGAGACATAATCCTTTGGTAAGAGGGTAATTAATAAGTGAAATAAAATTAAAGGGTTTTTTAAAAATAAACTTTAATTTTTTAGAGCTGTTTTAGGTTCACAGTACAATTGGAAGAAAGGTACAGAGATTTCTCATCATGTCCCATGACCCCACACATGCATAGCCTCCCCCATTATCAGTGTCCACCACCAGAGTGCTACCTTTGTTATCATCAGTGAAACCTATAATGAGACGACATTATCACCCCTGGTTCATACTTTATATTAGTGTTCATTCTTGGTGATGTACATTCTATGGGTTTGGACAAATATATAAATGACAGCTATATGCCATTATAGTATCAAACAGAGTATTTTCGCAGTCCTAAAAGTCCTCTGTGCTCTACCTATTCATTCTTTTCCAGCCTCACCCCTGGTGGCCACTGATTTCACTGTCTCTGTGGTTTTGCCTTTTCCAAAATGTGATATAGTTGGAATCATACAGCCTTTTACAACTGGCTTCCTAGTAATATGCATTTAAGATTTCTCCCTGTCTTTTCATGACTTGAAAGCTCAGTTCTTTTTAGTACTGAAATATATTCCATTGTCCTTGTGTACCACAGTTTATTTATCCATTCAGCCACCTACTGAAGGACACCTTGGTTGCTTCCAAGTTTTGGTGATTGTTGTGAATATAGCCACTATGAATATCTGTGTACAGGTTTCTTTGTAGACATAAGTTTTTAACTGCTCTGGGTAAACACCAAAGAGTCTGATTGTTGGATCATGTGGTAAGAGTATGCTTAGTTTTATAAGAAACCACCTTAGGAAGGGAAGGAGGGAGGAAGAAATTACCAAACTGTCTTCCAAAGTGACCGTACCATTTTGCATCCCGCCAACAATGAGTGAGAATTCCTGTTGTTTCACATCTTCACCAGCCTTCGGTGTTGTCAGTATTTTGGATTCTGATCATTCTAATAGGTTGTCGTGATATCTCATTGTTTTAATTTGCGTTTTCCTGATTACATGTGATATGGAGCATCTTTCATGTGCTTCTTTCCCATCTATATATCTTCTTTGGTGAGGTTCCTATTAAGGTCTTTACTCCCTTTTTTTTTCTTTTGGGAAGGGTGACTTTTAAAATCACAATTACATTCAGTATTATTTTGTATTAGTTCAGGTGTACAGCACAGTGGTCGAGGTGCTCCCTCCAATATTTCCAGTACCCACCCGACACCATGCATTGTTATTACAACATTATTGACTCTATTTCCTATTCTGGACTATACATCCTCATGACTGTTTTGGGACTACCAATTTGTACTTCTTCATCCCTTTACCTTTTTCACCTAGCCCCTCAACTTCCATCCCATCTGGCAACCATCAGTCCGTTCTCTGGCTTTATATGCCTATTTCAATTTTGTTTGTTTATTTTTTCTTTAGGTTCCACATATAAGTGAAATCATATGGCCTTTGTCTTTGACTGACTCATTTCACTCTAGGTCCATCCATGCTTTTGCAAATGCTCAGATATTATTCTTTTTATGGCTGAGTAATATTCCATTGTATATATATAAGAAAGGTGATTTTTTTTTAGTAAGAAAGTTGATTTCTTTAAGAGACTGATTGAAGTTGTGGAACTCCCATTAGAAATAACAAAACTACATTCTAAAATAGAAGTTTCTAGAGTCAGACTTGGAAGATTTTTTACTTAGTATTTGACTTTATTGAGAGCTCTAATATTTCAGTAATAATAATTCAATAGTATTAACTATTAAATAGTTATTAAATTGACTGACTTTATTTGTAAAAGGTAAAAGGCATATATCAGTTTTAAAATACAGCTCTGACTCAAATGTTGGTGAGTTTTGCTGTCACATCAGACTTTGTTATATAGGCGAGGATATTAATTGCAGTTATCTCAATGTTGTGACGTTCAGATTTTTTGACTCCACCTACTGTTTAATTACTACTGTTCAGAGAGATTGATCTAGTGAGCGATATACTTAACTTTTACCATGAGTCATAAAAGGACCTGACACTTTGTTTTCATCACTTCGCGCTTTATAGTACCACTTCTCAAACTCTGTGCCGAGGAAGCACGGATTTTTTTTGTTTAGTTTTTTATTCTGTACAGTCACAAATCAAGACTTCTGTACAAGTGAATTAATAGAAAAATGAAAATTGTAAAAACATACAAAATACAAGCCCTAATTAGGCTTAGAAATAAAATTGGCTATCAGATTGCTTTAAAGCATCTAAATGCTGCCTTTTACCTTCTGGCTCTACTTCCTGAAGAATCCATAACACAGCTCTGCAGCCTCCCTGTTCTACAGCATCAGCAGACGTTCAGCAGCCCCTCAGTCAACGTTTGTATGAGTGGAGCCTTTGTTTCACAGAGAAGATCTCAATATCGTTGTAGTAATCTATATCCCATACTTATGTTTAGTATTGATTTGTTGTAAAGTCAGCTGTTTTTTTAAGTTATGGATGTGAAACTGTTAAAATTTTTACCTGCCGAAGACTTCTTTAGAAATTTTAAATTACCCCCTACCCCTGCTTAATCTATTACGTTTAAATGGGTCTTTTCATGTAAAATGCTCTCCCAGGCATTGTTTTTTCTTGATCCTCTTGACAGCTTTGAGACTGGATACTTATTATTTCCCCCATTTTACCAAGGAGTGAACTGTGATTTCTTTGAGATTTTAGAGCTAATTACTGGAAGACAGGGGCTGGAACTAGAATTCCTGACTCCTCTTTTAGAGCTGTGATCAATCTCCATCAGTGTTTTAAATAAAATTGCCACTAAGATCAAAGCACCGGAACGCTAGTTTCTAGCTCTGGATTTTTTTTTTTTTTGGACAATAGTAATATAATTTTTTTTCACAGTGAGAATCATCCTTTAACAAAAATTTCATCCTAGCCTCAGCACTTGTAAATCAATTCTAGGAACTATTGTACTTCAAATTCTTTTTTGCTGAGACACTCTTAACACTCGACATCCATTCTTCATCCCTTGATTTCCTGAGGAAGGAAGGTACTTGCTTCTTAGCCTGCTGTACTCTTGTCTCAACAACCTGTCCTGTCTGTGAAGTTGGAGGCAGAGGGATGGCTGCTCAGTCACCCCCGCCCCCCGGCTCACAGAGATGTGCTTCCACTCATTCCTTTGCATCTGTGGATGCCACATACCTTCTGCCGGATGAACCTCATCCCTTGTGTGGGGGAATGAGTGCTCTCCGCTAAAGAAATGCCTGATTCTTTTTCATTTGAATTATATATTGTTAATGTACTTTGTTATTGTTTTGCTTTAGAGGTATATCTCTGGCCTTTGTTTTTATCGGAGGATCTTGAAATACTTTCAGTATGTATGTTGTATAGTTTTTAAAACTTAATCATTTCTCAGTGCACTGAATTTTGGTAGCCAACACCTTACTTTCTTTGCTTTACAATGTTTTCTAAACTAGAAATGAAATGCTTTAAAATTAGGCACATGTCAAATATATTTTAATATGTGGTTAAAACATAATACAGTGTTTTAAATGACCTCAAAATTAATGCTAAAATCCAGCCATTGTTTTTAATTTCCTCTTTCTAATTTACCATGAGTACTTACCTGCTTTGGAGAGAAATCAAGATGAGGACTTTTAATATAATCTCTTTAATATTTTAAATCTAATTTTAAAAATTTTAAATTTAACTCCATTTAAGGAAGTTATCTTGAAGGTGAACAGGGAGCAGGTGTGAGTAGGAGAGATGAAATAGAGAACACAGTGTAATAAAGGAGTTACTGTTTTTTAAAAAGGTGCTCATCTTCACATAAAGCACCGTGTGAGGTAGGACTTGTGCGTCCAGTGCAGGAAGGCCTTATTTTAGGTGTAATTCACTCTGCTTTGAAGTGATTGATAATTGATGATTGAGTGATTAATAATTGAATTTACTACAGTCTTTTTTTGGGGGGGGTGGTGCTTTTTATAAAAGATTTAGTAAAACCAGGAGGATTTTTTTTTAATGTTACCTAAAATTTGGTTATGTCCTCAAATGAAAATATTCCTAGTTTTGCCCTGTGTGTGAACATTCAGCTTAATTCACTGTGATCATAAGTATTATTTCCCTGGCCTTCTCTCAACTGTGTTGGTGTGTATTCTCTGTTTTGTCACTAAATGATGGATAGTGATCTTTTCAGTAATCAGCAAATTTTATGGCTTACCGTGATGTGGAACCTTGTGGAAAAAAAATCTCCACTTAAATAAACTGCTTTCTAAAGGGTCAATTTGTTCAATAAATAATCTTTGAAACAAGTTTAAGAGGAAGCTTAACAATTTTAAGAAACTTTATATAACTAAGCTCAATATAGGAAATGAAGGAAAACCATGAGGTAAAAAAAATTATCATCTAAAATCTCACTACCAGAAGCAATTACTACTTTTAAGTTTCTTTCCTTCTAGTCATATCTATTCCTTTTTTTCATATTTGAGATCATATGGCATAACCAATATATATAATCAATGTATACACCCTGCTTTATAAAATCAAACATTATATCATAAGGATTCTCCACAAGAATTATTTTTCATAAACATTTTTATAGTTCTGTACTATTCCGTCATGTATGTATAGGATAAATTTATTGACTATTCTCTTATTATAGACATTCTGCTTGTTGCTAGTTTATTTGCTGGTGTATGCCACAGTGAACATTTATGCATAATTTCTTTTCTATAATTAGAATCATCTCCATGGCATATACCCCCAGTTTTGAAATTTTGTAATCAGAAGGGATGAATGTTTTTAAGGCTTTTGATACATGCAGCCAGATGGTTCTACAAAGGACTCTACCAACATTATACTGTTTGTACTTTTATAGGAGAGGGTCCAAGATCTTTGTCACTCTAAAAAGGTTAAGAAACACTGATGTGTGTTCATAAAAAGAGATTTTATGTTTCTTGAGGTCATCCTGCCATTTAGCTTTCTAGAAGCCTAGCAACAACCAAAGCCTGAAGTAAAGTATAAGAAATGTGTTGAAAATGTGACAGTAGTGAGACCTCCATGTGATCACAACTGAGGATGCCCTTCAGGAATCACTAGCGGGTTTCAGGGAGTAGAAATGGTGGTACCGCTTCCGTAGTGTCAATTTGGAAGCCTTATTTTACTTACTTCATCTGTCAGTGGCAGACAAATAGATTGCAGCTCAGTTTAAGGTTTGTACATGCTAAAGTGACCAACTGAAAATAACTTTCTATTTTTCTCTGTAGAGATAAAATCACATGAGATGAGTGTACCATTCTAAGGTATTACACTTTCCTGCATCCTGATATTTACCTAGGCTAGTGGGCCTCGTTGTAAGTTATTACTAGTTTTTGAAGTACTAATTGGAAATTTAGTAGTATCAGAAGTTTAGCCATTTCTGAACTATTTTATTATTAGCCCTTTCTGAACTAGTTTATTACTAATTCTAGTTAATAGCATTGTACTGGTTTGAAAATAAGGGAAATTCTATTGAAATTTATTGGGAATTCATTGAAATTTTGTTAAAACGAACTTACTGAAATTAACAGTAATTATAAGGAATATATTTAGGTGTTTGCACTTTAAAAATCTTAAGGATAGTTATCAATTTATATAGTTAAAAGTAATGAAAAACTGTGGCTGCCTCCGTCTCTGGAGAGAGGAAAGTAATTAAGAACTAGTTTCATAATTACTTCTTTACCTTATAAACAGAGTGATCATTTCATTTCAAGAAATTTTTTGGCTCTTTGGGAGAAAGAACCTTAGCAGCTGCTGAGCAACAGGAAGGAATTCTATTAATTAGCTGAGAGAAGCCAGTCGATCAGATATGCTAAGTTTAGCTGCTCCGACACATTCTAACCAACGTCAGTCACTCAAAAAACTGCCAGTGGTACAACTGAAATTTAAAAAAAAACAAAAAACAACATAAAGTACATTCTCATTTAGAAATATGAAGCCCAGGAAATATCATGTTTCCTAATGAATAGGTATGACTATTTTGTATATGAATGTTGACATAAGAGAAATCGAAATGTCAGAGAATTTAGTAGAAAAGTAGATACATACTAGGAACTCTTAAAGGAGTGAAAGACCATATAAGACGCTCCTCAACTAGAGCTTTTAGTCTGGTTGAGGAAGAAGAAAGTAACACATAGGATAGTTAGAGGATTATAAAAGTATTGAGCAGAAATTAATAAAAGAGAAGTATATCACTGGAACTAGAACAGATGGCAGGGGCTGAATCTTTATAAACGGAATTGGAACTAAACCTAGAAAGAACAAAGAATTGGAAACCAGGGCAGTGCTGTAGGCTAAGGTTGACAACATGAGCCAAACTCTAGAGGCAGGACTGAGAATGCTTTTTTAAAAAAGTTTTATTAAATTTATTGGGATGACATTAATAAAATTACAGAGGTTTCAAGTGTACAATTCTATAATACATCATCTGTGTATTGTTTTATGTGTTTACCACCCAGAGTCAAGTCTCCTTGTCATCATATGTTTGACCTTCTTTTTCCTTTTACCTCTCCCCGCCCTCCTTTCCCAGTGGTACCCACCATACTTTGTCTGTGTCTATGAGTTTTTGTTTGTTTGTTGCTTTCAGTTTTGTATCTTACAGATGAGTGAAATGATATGGTATTTGACTTTTTCTGATTCATTTCACTTATCATGATATTCTCCAGACCCATCCATATTGTCACAAATGGCAGTGTTTCATCTTGCGGCGGAGTAGTACCGTATTGGATATAGTTACCACATTTTCTTTAACCAATCACCTGCTGATGGGAACTTGGTTGTTTGCACATCTTGGCCACCATGAGTAATGCTGCAGCGAACATAGAGCTGCATATATCTTTGCAAATAAATGTTTTCAAATTTGGGGGTTAGATACCCAGAAGAGGGGGTTCCTGGGTCTTAAGGAAATTCTAAATTTTTTGAGAAACCTCCATGCTGGCTTTTCCATTGTGGCTGTACTAGTTTACATTCCCACCAGCAGTGTATAAGGGTTCCTTTTTCTCTACAACCTCTCCAACAGTTGTTATTTCTTGCCTTGTTGATAATAGAGAATGCTTTTTTATGATCTCCTATAGGTGTCTGACTGACTAGAGTCCAGGGAACAGCTTGACTGAATAAAAATGGGTGACATTAAAAGGCCAGGCAAAGGATTTTGAATCCGATGTGTTAGAAAAAGATGCGGAGCCTTTCCGTTTTTAAAAAAGAAATGCCTAACATGCACCGTGAAAGCAGTGTTTAATGTAGGTAAATAGAGTAAACGGGGGAGACTGGTGGAGTAATTCAGACGCCAGTGGTGAGAGTCTGGATTCCAAGGAAGAGAAAAAGACCTGCGCCTGCCTCAGATTCCATCCTTCCTGTTTCTGGAGACGGACCGCCCTCCTCCTGGGCCGGCCACTCCCACCCCTGCTTTGGCTCCCTCCCGTCCCACATTCTCAGAAACTTTCTTCGTTTGATTACTCCTTCTCTCCCATGTATTTTCATACCTAACCCTTGCCATTCTTTAAAAATGACCAGGACTTTCCCATTAAAAACAAACAAACAGTTCCCTCCTCCACCTTATTTCCTCCAGGTATCTCTCCATTCCTCTTCTTCCCCTAACAGGCAAAATTTTCACAAATGCTGTTTATTTTTGCTCGCACCACTTCCACACCTCCAAACTCCACCCCTCTACCCACTTTAGTTAGGCTCTTGACCCCATTACACTACCAGAACAGCTCTCACTAAATTTATCAATCAGCTTCCCCTAACCAAATCCAGTCCTCCCCTCACTTGGCTTCTAAACAGCATTTAACACTGTTGACCGTTCCCTCTGTCTTGGACACGCAGTCTTGGTTTTTTGTTTTCCTCTAACGTGCTGTGCCAGCTCTCTCTCTCTGTAGTCTCACTGGCCCCCTCAAGGCAGGGGCCACGTCCCTCCCCTCTTCTCACTTATAATCTCACCATAAATAGACTCATCCAGGTCCTTATGTCAGTTATTAGCTATAAAGATATCTGCCAAACCTCTGTTCTCCAGTCCAGACCCCTTCACTGAGATGCATAATATACATTTCTTTCTCCTCTTGAATGTTTCAGAAGCACTTCAAACTAAGCATATCCGAAAAGGACTTTGTCATCTTCAATTCTGACCCTTTTCAGTGTTTCCTCTTTCCATGAATAGCATCCAGATGTACAAATTGGAAACCTTAAAGTCATTCCTGACACCTCCGTCTCCTTCACCAGACATATCCTGTCTATCATTAAATTTCGTCATTTCCTAATTAGCCCTCTCCCACTCTGGCCTCCTTCCAGTCTGTTCTCTGACTCCTCAGCCTGTAGGCTGTTTTCAGAATGCTCTTGTCCCTTCCAGGAGCATTAAAACTATGAACTGACTTTTCACTGTTCTTGTTAAGAGCACTTTCATTACCGCGGACGCCAGACCCTGATTGGTGTGGCTGCCACCTAATGTCGGCCTTACCAGCCACCAGGTCCCCCAGACTCTGCTCTCCAGCCACATTTAGTCCTTCTTACTTACCATGGGCCTTTTTTGTTGTTGTTTAGCAAGAATTTTATTTATTTTCAATTAATTGTATTGTGGTGACATTGGTTAATAATATTACATAAATTTCAGACAAACAACTTTATAACTCGATCTCTATATTGCATACTTAAAACCAGAAGTCTAGTTTCCTTTCATTACCATATATGTTACCCCCCTTATCCAATTTCCCCTCTCCCATCCCCACCCTCTCTAGTATCCATCATTCTGTTGTATGACTGTATGAGTTTTTTTTTTGTTTTGATTTGTTTTGTTAGTCTATTCATCCTTTTTTTTTACATTCCACATGGGTGAAATCATACTATAGGCCTTCTTGCTGTAGGGACTTTGCACACAGTGTTCTCTACCTGGACCTTCCCTCCCCTTTCTACCTAGTTAGCTTCCGATCTCTGCTCAGTAATCCGTCATTCTCAAGGAAGCCTTCCCTAAATCCCTAGGTTAGATCAACCCCATGAACAGGTCTTACAGCGCTGTATTTGTGTGGTTATTTGATTATTGTCGCCCCCACTGACAGCTCCACAAGGGCAGAGGTGTATTGGCTCATCCTTCTAACCCTGTGTCCTGGTACAGAGAAGGTACTTAATACATGTTTGTCAGTCCATCAGTTACACGTTCCATTCGGATGCCTAGGGAAGGACAAGAGGACCTTAGAAATGCCTCTAGTACTCCAGGTGATGGGAAATTGTAGGCTACGTCCCGCCCCAGCTGGGTAGGAGAGAACCGCGAGCAGTCCTGGGGCCCCTCTCTCTCCGCGTTTGTGGGGCCTCCTCCAGTGCGTATCATGGAGCTGGTGGGTGAGTCATGCTGCGGAGCTGAGACCAAAATACTTGCCCTGCCTACACCTTCGTGCCTTGGAATTCTCATTAATTTAACAACTTGCTTGCAGTTTTTAGCCCTGTTGACCACTCCTTTCTTGAAATTCTCTCCCACATTGCTTTCCCAGTATTTATTTCCAAATATTTTTCTTATCCATCTGAAAACATCTCAACTCCTCTTCCTGTTCATTTGCTCCATCAGAATACTCATTCCAAAATTCAGCCCTGATCTGGCACGCTCCCCTCTCACGGCTCCCATTTCTAAGAGGATAAAGTCTGAACCTCCTGGCATTTCTTAAGAGGCACTATGAGCTGCTGCCAAAATCTCAAGTCTCATCTCCTGCCACCTCCCCATATGTCCCCTGTACTTGTTACACCAAGCCATTTGGAGTTCCCTGAATATTACATGTTCTTTTATACTTTTGTGCCTTAGCCTCAGTCTAGAATAGCGGACAAATCCCCACCCCCATGCCCTTACCTACCAACCGCCCCATCATCCATGCGATGGGGAGTGCCTGATGGTTTTGAAAAGTAGATCATGTCACTGACAGCCTTCTCAAGCATCCCTTCCCCTGGGCTGCGACTCCCTCAGAAGCAGGGCCTTTTTGTGTAACAGTACTTTAGAGAGTGCCTACCAAGTATTAGAACTATAATAAATGTTTGGGTAACTGAAAGGACAGTTCATTTATCTTTTAATGATGCATATAAATACTAACCCGAATGCCAAAAAACACTCGTGACAAACTAGAGTATCTGTGCCTAGCTAAGCATTCCCTGCTGAAGATCAGGCCTGTTGATAGTTGAACAGTAAAATGTCAAGTTTATTACATAAATAACCTTGATCTTCTCTGAATGTGTTTTTTCTGTCTCACTTAGTTATGTTTCCTTGTCACACCCTCCTAAAATGGGTTTCTAGTCATGACATGGTAGTAAAATGTTGCTCCACACTTTAAATTGTTGTATCTGCCCTGAAAACTTTAAGGACTTTTTTTTCTGAGGTGAATTTTTTCTTTTTAGATTTGCAGGAGAAGATTTTTATACCAATCAAACGAAATGTACGTGTTCCAAGCCCCACATTGCAGTACTTTTTTATGAGCTGTTATGAAAGCCAAGCTTCAGGGCAAAGCAAAGAAGCACTAGAGGAAAAGCTGTTTCATGCATTTCCAGCTGCAAAAAGTAGTAACATTTCATGTGGGAGTGAGTGATGTATTCATTCTAGAATTTCTCCCCTAGAGGGATAATAGGACATTGCTTTTTCAGCTTTCAAAGGGGTATTACCAACATTCACTCCCAACACAAATACCACATTTGACCTCATTCTGCTCTCACTCAGTAAAACGTTTTTCCCTTACTATCATAAGAATTATTGATGATTCTGTTGGTGATGTAATTTCTGATAAAGTTTTCAGGAAGCTTTGGAAATCATTATGTGCTTTTACTGGGATTGCCAGATGTGGAGCAGAATTAGAATTAAATGGCTTGACTTTGGCTGGTATTGCACTGTGAAAAGGCATTGTTATTGGAAACAAGATTCAAAGGATAGGACCAAATAAGCACTTTCTCAGCGTTTGTTGTTGTTGTTGTTATGTTAACTCTGTGAACCCAAGGGTTGATGTTGGGGTTGCTCTTTTAAAGTATTTTACAGATGATCTAGAACAGAAGGAGATTCTTAGCTTTTAAGAAAGTAGAGTTGATTGGCACAAGCTGAAGGAAAGTTCCACAATGTTATGTGAGTGGGCAGAAGAGGAGCAGATGGGACCTCATTTTCAATGAATTCAACTTTTAAGCAGTTCCTCCTTTCTCCACCTGATGAAATGCTGTGATTGTTCTTTTGAAGGGTCTTATTCAGCAGGGTTAATTTCTTATTTCTTATTCCCACAATGCTTTTTGGTTTTAAGATCTGTATTTTCTCTCTCCATGTGCATACATAATATATATGCATACATAAATTATTCATGTGTTTAAAAATCACAGATTTTATTTTATAATCCTCTCATTGCTTCGCATTCCTATTTTTTCTCCTCACTTATTCTCCAATACCTTTCTTATTTTTAGACAGGCCATTTAATAGAAGTAACTGGGTAGGATATTTATTATAAAATATTGTCAATTTTATTAAAATATTTTGTGTAACTTATGGTTTCCTTTTTAGAATAAAAATAACACTCAGTAGCTTTCTTTTTTAAAATCCAGATTTTAACTCTCTCTTAGCTCCCAGAGACAGTTAAAATCTACTCACTATATATTTTATGACATGTTTTTAAATATATATGTTAGATATATTTTAATATATTTTATATATTTTAAAAGTATTATAATCAGCCTTTTACTGTCTGTGAGAGATGGAGCTTATAAATGACATTGGTGTACCTTGTATTCATATAGCTCTGTCTTAACATTTGTGCTCTTATGACTTATATAATGGCAGAAATTTGACAGATAAGCTACATCACCTTTTGAAATATACCACAGAATTATTTATTGATCATTTGCTTTATACTTATGTTTGATTCTTAAAATTCAGTTCAAGTCAGCTAAAGATTTAATATTAAATATTCACAATAAGAAAGACTTTTTCAGCCTGTAAAGTATGTACATGATTTAGTTCATGAGTTGAGGCATGAACTGAAAAACAGAAATTATTTGGATTTCATAAATATGTTTAAATTTCATGTGTTTCATACACTTTTTGGTTAGCTGTTTGTGATAACACTGTAACTTTGATCTGGACCATTACACAGTCTTACAAATAAAAGTTTTTGTAAAAGAATAATCAATTTGTTGGTGTTTTTTCCCTACTGTAGACATTAACCTGTATTTTGGTCCTTTAATTGCCCATTTCTTCTTTTAATTTATTCTCCCATAACTATTACCTGATATTTTTCTGACTTGACTTAGAACCTCTGTCCTATTACTGTTTTATAACAAGGACCAAATTTAGCAGGAAACCATTTGCAAGATAAATTGGCCAGAGGACCAAGACTAACACCCGAAGATTTACTTTCTCGTCTTTAAATAAAGTACTCATTTTCTAAATTTCACTTGCAGACACGCAGACACGCATCGTTTATCCAAATGTGAAGAAGAGAAGAACCTAAAAAATGAATTATTCAGATTTTGGAATTATAGGGAGAGTAATGTGTTTTAGTCATCTTATTTGGATTCCCAACATGCTAGCTTAAACCAAGGCAAGTAGTGACATAAAGCAGTGGATCCAAAGTCAGTTTCTGTTCCAAGGTTAATGAAGGATGACCCCCAGCTAGGCATTCTCCCTTTCCTCAGCCGGTGAAGAAATACACTCAGAGTACCTACTGTCTACTCAGTGCTTGGGACACACAGATACGTAATATACTCTCACTGTCCTCAAAGAGCCTGCAGTCTAACTGGGGAGAAATATGTAAACAGCCACTGAGGTAGTGCTGGAAGAGCAGTGCTAGAAATATTCACCGGGCTATTGAAAATAGAACATTTAAGATTATAGTGCTAATACAGAGATGGAATTTGTGTGAAATCTCCCCTTTTTCAGTTGCAATTTTAATTTATGTTTAAAATTCACAGTTTTTATTAGTAAGAAATTTGCAGTTTACAACCTGATACCTTTAAAAAATGAAATGCATTAACATGGTTTTAAAAAATTTTTAATTTTATCATTTTAAGCAGTTTGATCACTTTAGTTTGGTTGGACTAAATTTTGTTTTAAATTATATTATTACTTCTGGGGAAATGTAATAGATTTTATTACCTATGGTTACTGATGTCAAAACCACTTTTAAACTATACCTAATCACTAGAATAATCTACAGTATAAAAGATCAAACAAAAATTAGAATATTTTTGCACTTCAGAAGTTTTTCTTTTTAGTATAATGTCTTATCTCTAAAACAGTTTAAATAAATGTATATCCTATAAAGAAATTCATACATGTTCATTAAGTGTGGGTTCTAGTGAAATAAAGGTAATATTTCCTGTCATTTGAAGAGTAATTTTCCTGAACCCTGAATGAAAAGGTGCCTTCTCATAGAGATGAAAAGTAATACTCACATATAATGTTCAATAATATGAGTGATATTAAATATCAAGAACTTACTGTAGTATCTATGTACTTCAGATAGAGATGACCATGGAAATTAGACTCACTAATTTATAACTTGGGATACCATCAGTGCATGATTATTATTGAAATATAAAACATTTGAAACATGCCTCAGTGTTTTTATAAATACTAAATTGAAAATAAGTTAACCTGATGGGAAGGAACCTTTCAAGTCTTGCTGGGAATCTTAGATGATTTTAAATGCTTAGAAGGAATCAGTGTTTCACTCTAAACATCCAGATTTTATCATTTAGCTGGAGGAAAAAGCCTTGCTGGGGTGACAGTACACGCCTTTGCCTTCTGCTTGAAAGTGGAATTCACAACCACCCGAAGGAGTGGGCCCAAAAAAGTACTTGGACCAGGCTAAACCAAGAGTTCGTTCCAGGCATCGAAAAATGTAGATAACTTTAGATAACCTCGAGGGTTTTTTTTGTTTGTTTGTTTCTTTGTTCGTTTGTTTTTAAAGATTGTATTTATTTCTTGGAAAGAGTGGAAGGGAGGGAGAAAGGGAGGGAGAAAGAGAGGGAGAGAAACATCAATGCGTGGCTGCCTCTCGCACATCCACTCCCGAGGAGTTGGCCTGCAACCCAGGCATGTACTCTGACTGGAAATCGAACTGGCGACCCTTTGGTTCACGGGCAGGCTCAACCCACTGAGCCACACCAGCCAGGGCTGGAGGTTATTTGTAATAATTCAAATAGCTGATTGCCCCAAAAGAGCTGGTATTTTTCTATTGAATATGTAATACTTCTAATACTTTCATTTTGTCATTATTTAATTCAGGCAAATTACAAACTCATTTTGTCTCATCCTAATATGGGTAAGAAATCACGTTTGAGGAAAAAGAGCCCCAGCCTTAAAATTTGCTGTATCTAGATGTTCTGTAGTTGACCGTGATCCTTCCGCAAGACACATAAATACCGTCAGAAAACTATTGTCAGTGTGGATGGACACTGCTTCAGGAATACCGTTTGAAAATCTAAGTCCACAAATGCTGACTGACTAGTTGCACAGCTATGAGGTTTATTGTGGGACTCTTTTATAATATTAATCTCCCTTTTATTAATATGACTGAGAAAATGTTCAAAAATATGATGTAGCCAACTTTCTGGGAAGACACCTAGTAATACTCATTTATTCATAATAGTACAGGATAGATCTGTATTATACCCTTATTATTATTTGGTTAAGGAGGGGGGTAGCATTTAATTGATTCAAATTGCCCTTTTATGAACCTGGTAAAATGTTTCCAGTAGGTGGTTAAAAGAGCACCACTAACACCTGTTTGTGACTGTGGTTGCCACAGTATGTGATAAGTTTTTAGAGAGAAAAGTAGGAGTGATGATTGGCTGTTGCGTAACAGCAGCTCTCCACAGTCCAGAGTCTCAGTGTTTCATTCGCTAGAGCAAGTCAGGGTCAGCCTGGCTGACTGTGTAGTACTTAGCCTCGGACGGCGGTTACCCTGCTAAAGTCTAATATCTAACACTAGAGTCGCTGACCCGATTTCTTTTGGTGGAGCAGTTAATGTGATGTCAACCATGCTGTTTTCTCCATTCTGTTACCTTTTGGCTTATAGATGACCAGGTACCTGGGGAAAAGGAGAAGAAAAAGAATAGGATTTTCCCCTGAGTCTTTTTCTTTCAGGAGATAATTCTTCTAAGATATTGTAATACTGTTTCTTACTGATAAGCCACACCCTTCTTTATTTTTAATTCTGCCCTAGTTGCCAACAGAGACATTGCCTCTGGCCTTAAATCTCTTCCTAGTTTATGAGTCTTTAAATATACTTGGAATAGGGTCCTTTTCCTTGAGGGAGGACAAGGGGAGGATATCCTAACTATTCAAGGACTGGTAAGGCGTCCGTTTAATCTTAGGTGTATCCATTTTAAACCCTGATGAAGCAGAGACGAATTACTTGATGCTTGCCCCTCCGCCCCTGCGCAGTAAGGCCACTGACTCCCAGTGCGGTCAACTCCAAGTGCTCTGAAAGGAGCAAGGCTGGATGGGCTTCACACAAGTTTTAGCATAAAGTCAGCAGGGGACAAATCAGCTCAGAATCCAGCACTAGGTAACCATAAAGAAACAAAGGTACTGCGGCGGGAGCACCCTGCTCCCATCCACATCCTGCCACACGTGGGTGAGAGTCTGGGAAGCCCCGCCTGCAGGCCCTCCCTGTTTCTTCTGAACTCTAGCACCTCTTTGTTTTTTACCACCCCCTCCCTACTCTCTTTGTCCCTGTTTCTTCTGCTCCTTCCAGGTGAGGAAGGGCAGCTAGAGAAATGATGCTGATGTGATTTTTCTAAATAAAAGTTTGTTTGTTTTTTAACCAAGAGGGTTTTTAAGTCATAGAATTAGATTTGACTTGTTATGTTTTTAAGTTCTGTGACTCAGGCAGAATGATAACCAAATAGTGTGCATCTTATTCGCAGTGGCCACTTCTTAAAGCTAAATTGTAATTCCTCAAGAGAGCATGTGACTGCAGAAGCTTATCATTAAGAGCTTAGTTTTCCAGGGTTTACGTATAATTTCAAATCCAAACAAGCCTATATTACTTTCATTTGCTCTAAGAACCATTTTTCTAAATCTCTTCATGTTCATATCATTTCTACCGAGGCATGACCATCTTGGACAAATACCAGACATAAGTAAGATATGGAGGTGAGGGAGGAACTTAGTAAATCATAAGGTGTAAGGTGAATAGTCTGACCCGTCTTCTGATAACCCCATGTTTCCATCTGGTGATAAGTGATTATATTTTTTTTAGTACATTTCCACTTTTATGAACATACTGATCTTAGAAGATTATCTACCGATTCTCTTTTGCATTTCTAGTCACCAGTGATTCATTGATTTTTGACTGTACAGTAAATCAGCTGGTGCTTATGAAGGTATCACAGTACCAGCGAGTCAGAAAGGCATCTGCTCATTTTCATTCACTCTTCGGAAGGAGGAGCTTTCCTCTCAGGAGAGTTGAGTGATTATACTGCTTTATAGCCATTCTTCGAATCATATAACATTAAGATTTGACATGATTATTCTTAATTGACTTGGGACTAGACAGACAATTCTCAGATTTGCTTTTGCCTTCAAATTTAATGACAGACAGGCTTTGAGAAGTGAGCACATTCAGTTCTTCTAGTCAGTATCACACAGCATTATTAATGGTACAGCACTGTGCACCGAGTGTGAAGTCATGTCCCATTGCCTTGCTGAATTCATAAAGTATTGCCAGGAAGGTTATCTGAGCCCTTCTGTCCCGCTCCCTATTCTTCATTCTCTCCTTCCCTTCTCAGAATCTTTCGTAACCAAAGAAGCAAGTTTAGAATTCATGTATTTATTCTGTAAACACTTACTGAGAATTTACCTGCCAGGTGAGCACTGGGAATGCAATGGCGATAGGCATGACCCCAGCCCTTTCATATCACTTGGAGCCCGGGGGGTGGCTAGGGGGCCAAACCAGTCCCACCGCCTGTCCTCATAAATACAGTGTTATAGGAATACGATCATATCTGTTCATTTACTTATCGTCTGTGGCTGCTTTTGCACCATAATGGCAGACTTAAATAATTGCAACAGAGACCATATGGTCTACAAAGCCTAAAATGTTCACTAATTGGCCCTATACAGAAAAAGTTAACCAATCCCTGCTCTAGTGGGTATGGTGGGGATATAGTGCAGGCTGGAGCCTGAAAAGCCTTATAATTAAGACTGAGACAATTTCCTGAAGATTCTCATTCCTTAAACCCTGTCACACACTCATCCTTTCCTATTCTTAACTCTCTGGATCATGTCATCTTGCTTCCTGGGTTGAGCATTAAAAAAAAAAAACAAAAAAAAAACCTTGTCAACCTTGTTAAACAGGATAAATTCTTCATAGGGAAGAGGGCCAGTGGTGGAATGTTGTAAACAGGGAAAGTTATACATCCATATTTCAATTTTAGAAGTGACGTGGCTGCTCTGCAGAAAAAATAATGAAGAGAGGCAGTAAGTGCATGCATTAGAATGAGAAGCACTAAAACACAGTCGTTAAGAGCATGGGCTCTTGAGCCAGATCTCCTGGATTCCAATTTTGACCATACCATGTACTGATTCTGACATTAATAACTTTTCTGTCAGATTTTGTGTCTGTAAAATAGGAATGGTAATCACAGAACCTAACTCGTGGGATTAAATAAGTTAATATATGCGAAGCTCTTAGACCATAGTGTTTGTATTCCTCACTGTTACTGCTACCGTAGTAATCCTGTTCAGAGAAGAGCATGGCCTGAATTTGGGCAGTCGCAGTGAGGAGAGTGGAGAGAAGTGGCCAGATACACGGGAGAGAGCTACACGGGAGAGAGAATTGACAGGAATTAGTGAGTGATTGGATGTCAGCAGGGTAGATAAAAGTGAACAAGAAGTAAGGATGAAATGCTGGTTTGTACCTGATCCGTTGAATGGATGGTGGTTCCAGTCCCCCAATTAGGGAAGACAGTGATCGAAACAGGTTTGTGATGTGGGCTCAATGATAAGTTCAGTTCAGGGTATCTTAAATTGCAGTACCAGATTGACACAAGTAGAAATGTACAGGAAGCAGTTGACTATAAGGTCCAAAGATCGGAAGTGTGGTGTGGGCGGAGGAAATGGATGTAGGAACGATAAATATAAATCTGGTCACCTAGCTTGGAAGAGAATGAGATGACCCAGAATGAGGGTAAAATGACAGGTAGACTTTTAACAGAGCCGTGAAGAACAACAACAGTTAAAATTTAGACAAAGAACCCTTCAGTCAAGAAAACAATTTTGGAGGACAATAAGCATGAAGTTTGAGTCCATTAAATATTCTCATTGAGGTGGCTGAATTTGAGAAATATTTAAATTTGCAATGTTTATGTTAGCATAGGCCAGCCTACACCATACCATGTGTTTCGCAACTTGGCTGTCTTGATTTCATGTGCTGTCATATTCCGCATCCTTCCAATATGTCATTTTTTCCCCTGTGGAATATTAGGCAACACAGTGGACGCTATGGTTATGGATGCTGACATCTGATGACCTACTTTTCTATATTTTTTGACATTTCCTTCCCCTCCTTTTTAACCTCCCCAGCTACTGATTCACTGGAGCCTTGATATAAAAAACTGAAGTCAGAGAGAGTGTCTTTCTCCTTTTTGTGTTATATTTGATTCAGCATCAACAACTTGGGTCCAGTATCCTAGAGTTTTATAATGGTTTTTCTATTTTAATTTGTTTACGACACTGCCATAAGTGGGCATAATTTTGGAAAGAGTCAGGAGATGAATTGGAGAAATGGATACTTTTTCCATTATCACAGTCATTTCTCAGCGTTGGTGCCTTCCTCTCAGTTACAGTTGTGCTTGGCTTCCTCTTCGTATGAACTAATGCTTACGATAACCCTCAGTACTTCATGAATAAAAGATTTCTGGCAGGGCCATCTCCTACCTCTCCACCCCGACCCTTAGTAGGGCTCATAGGTCACGCTCCACCTAAGTCTCTCCTGGAGGTTGTGCTGATCAGAAAGTTCTGGTCCAAAAGCCTTATCAACCTATAACACATGCCTGTAGAAAGGCATGATATTTAAAGACTCAGGCTGAGTGTTGCATTTTATATTTCATTATGTGTTATTGGAGGAAAATTGTGGAACAATTTTGAAATGGGCCAGAAAGATTACTGGGTATTCTCTCTGACTCAGCTTTCTAGGTTATCTTGCCCTTTTATTATCTCTGACTATTTTACAATCCTCTAAGTGATAGAAACTGACAGTAATGCAAAGGTTCTCATACATTGAAAAGGAAATTGTGTACTGGGGAATGCACTTGGTTATTGCCCTCTGGATAGCAACCAATTTTACCAGTTTTGCATCTATTTGTAAATTCTTTGCAGTATTATTTTTTTAATTTTAAGATTATGATTGACCACAAATCTATTCCAATTTGGCAGTGCCAGACGGGAAGTGGTTAGGAGCACTTCTTCTTTGCAGTATTGTTGATGTTTATATATTTGTCTGTTCCATGAATTTACCTTTTGACCAACTGTAACATCTTATGGATTCCTCTTTTAATTAGTGAGTCAATTAAAATCTGTCCCATGTTCAAAAACAATTCCCTTGTTACATATACACATGTATGTTTATATAAGCATATATTAATGACGACTCTAGAAAGATTTACAAGACGCTGCTAGCTATGATGGCCTCTACAGAAAGGAAGACAGGAAAACTTGCTTTTTACTCTCTGCCCTTTCAAATCCTTTGAATTTTTTATCGTACGCTTATATTAACTAAACAAATAGATAAAAGTTTAAATTTCATTTCTGAACTCTCTGAAATCAATTCTTAGCTAGTCCTTACCAAAATGTCAGCATCAACTAAATTCACATTTGCATTGACTTTCTAAAAAGAAATCTTTATCGCTAAATAAACTACCAGTAGATAGCAGCCTACCTGTCAACATCACACCTAGGGCCATACTTTGGTACCTTTTAAAACAAAGTTTTTAGCTTTATTTTGAAGCTAGCTCTAGCACTGTAGAAACATTTTGGTCAGATGGTACTGATTCTGTTTTGACTCTTTTAAAGGATCACATCCTGTTAGTGTGGAGGGAGGTGGCAGACCAGTTAGCCTATTTTGCAGTAGTTCTGGCCTCTCCTTGCCTCTCGCCTGGCTATGCATACTCAATAATCCCTTTGTCTAATTATAGCTAGCAACGCTCCCTTTAAGCTGGAGGTTCTCAAGCCCGGGTGCATGGTGAAATCACCAGGGGAGCTTTTAAAAATATGAATGCCCAGACCAATTAAATCACAAAGTCTGGGGGTGGGACATCAGTATTTTTTAAAGCCCCCGGGGTGATGCTTATGTTGAGAACGCTACTTCGTGAGGAGAATAGTACTGATTTAGCAAAAGCTTCACATACAATAAATACCTCAGGAGCAAAAGCACCCTGGATCTCTGACGGAAAGATCTGCTTGGGTGACGAGGAGGGTCCAAGCAGAAAAGGGGGCAGACTTTACCAAGTCTCCTTACATGCAAAATCTGTTTTTACTTGGGCTGTACCTCTGGAATGGGGCAAATTAGGTTGTGGGTATGATCGAAAGCCCAAACTGACTTGGTTACAGTTATTAGAGCTTTTTTAAAAAGAGCTCTCCATCCAGCTGAGGTCTTACTGAGTAGAATGTACCAAATTGGGATTGTCGAATGCATATCCCTACCTTGTTCCTCTGCTATTAGGGGCACGAAGCCAGCCTAGTGATGGTGTCATCTAATACCACTGCCACCATATGACTGTATCACTGACACAAAGCTATATTTATCATACACTGGGCAGCTGGGAAAACCGCATATTGTACAACATGACCTATTAAGTGTCCGTTTTTGTCAAAAGTCCTAGAACCTCATTGCTCTAACCTATAACAATGTGCTTTATTAAGCGTCTTTGGTAGCTAGGTGTCGAAGGGGAGAAGCCAGAATTGCATCCATTCATTTCTTTCGGAATGGTAAGACAAGGAAATAGTCTGTTTCTGGGCATGCCCTTCCCTCTCTGAAAGATTCCATCTAATGGGAAGTCCTGATTACTGGCCTGCTTCTGTATCATGCTTTAAACTATTTTAGTATTGCCTCAGCCTTTTTAAAACATGAAAATTGGTATCATAATAAACTCTGCTGTGGTTTGCCTTCATGTACTCATTGTATATCCCCCTCCCTTTTGTATAGGAAGACAGAGATGTCAATAACCCCATGTCTAACCGAGGAGGCAATGGATTAGTTCCTGGGGATGACAGATTCAAACCTGTGGTACCTTGGCCTCATGTTGAAGGAGTAGAAGTGGACTTAGAGTCTATTAGAAGAAAAAACAAGGCCAAAAATGAACAAGAGCGCCATGCTGGAGGAGACAGCCAGAAAGACATAATGCAGAGGCAGTACCTCACTTTTAAGCCTCAGACATTCACCTACCATGATCCTGTGCTACGCCCAGGGATCCTCGGTAACTTTGAACCCAAAGAACCTGAGCCTCCCGGAGTGGTTGGTGGCCCTGGAGAGAAAGCCAAGCCCTTGGTTTTGGGACCAGAACTCAAACATGCAGTTCAAGCCAGCATTAAAGAGTTTGGATTTAACATGGTGGCAAGTGACATGATCTCACTGGACCGCAGCGTCAATGACTTACGACAAGAAGAGTAAGCACACATCCTCTTCTTTCTAAAATTGGGGCAGCTATTGTTTGGATAGATGTTTAGTTAGATGCCTAGCACAGAGAAAATATTTATGCCTTTATTTTAAGGAAATAAGAGAATCTTTGGTCTGCAAAATGACCAGAAGGAAAGATCTCTCCATCTGTGCCGTGACATTGAAGGTATGACATGTAAAACTCTGGGACCTTCCTCATGAGCCCTACTCCAAATCTGCTCCCCAGACTGGCACTAGTCTGTGAATTTTTTGTTGCTAGTCCACAGTGAGAAAATGAGCTGCACCAGGATGTAAGTCAACTAATTATTAAATACTTTTAGTTCAACTGACAATTTCTTCATAACAAAATTTTCTTGGTGTATTGCTTTCCGTTCTGGATCCAGTTCCTTTGTTATCGTGGAACAATAGCAAAGAGTAATGTTGTCTCATAATTAACTAGATGTTTATGTTTCCTTTAATTTTTTGCCTCAGCACTGAAACTCCTGAGTATGCAAAAGGAGCACTCACACAGATAAACCTATGGCCCGAACTTTCAAATTCTTTTCATGTACCGGTAGTTTAATTTAAAAGAAGGATTTCTAAATCTCAGCTTTGCACAGATGGTGATTCTTGAATGAACTCAAAAGCTTTTCTCTTTCAGGTTATTCAATAACTGGTTCTACTCCTCTAGGATCTAAGTGGTGTCCATTAATGTGGATACATATTTAATTCACTGCTACTAGAAAACTCAAAACGTATCTCTGGTGATGCATTATTAAATCTTCGTTTTAAAAGGGTAACACAGCACATGCACACACACAGCAGCAGCAGCAACCTTCTTCCCGACCACAAAGGAAAATTCTGTATCTAATATAGGGCTCTTCAGTGGACTTTGGACTTTCATATGTTTTTTGGTAAGAGTGAGAGAGGGGGTTAAGGAAATATGTGAAAAAAAATGGAAGAGGTAGAAGTATAGAGCCGTGATGGTGAGAGGCATGACCTCTTCTATGGAGAAGAGTTAGAGCATCTCAAGAGACTGTGAAGGGAGACTCTCAGACCAATTTATTCCTACTCAGAGTCGACATTTGCCTCGTCATACTGGTGCCAGATTTCACAAATAAAAATAGCAGTTGCTCAGTTAAATTTGAATTTCAGATAACAATGAAAAGCATTTAGTTTAAGCATACCCTAGATAGTGTATGGACCATACTTATACTTAAAAAGTTACTGATTATCTTGAATCCAAATTTAACCAGGTATCCTGTATTTTATTTGACAGCCCTTTTAGCCGGGGGCAGCAGGAGGATAGTTATTATATAGCTAGGATTGCCATGCAGGTACCCTTTGGGACCCATTATAGGATCTGCAGTCCCTCCCCTGGTCAGTGTCCCAGTTATCTAAAATACAGCACTCAGTCACGGTATGCAACTCTGTTACAGAAGGTTCTCCGAGAAACTCTTGGTGGCATTCTCATCACTGTAATGGAAGAAGGGAAAGGGGGATTCTAACATTTATTGCCTTACCAATACATTCCAGGGCTTAATATTTAATTTTCACAAGCAAACTGTGAGAGGGTTTCTTATCTGTGTATGTGAAGCCTGAGGCTTAGAGTTGGGTCGTCTTTGTATTTACCTAGCAGAATGGTAACGTCATGATTCAACCCAAGGGGGCTTGCTGTGAAAAGCCCCTTCTCTTTCCACCATCCCACACCTCAAGGTGTGTCAGTAAGCCTCAGTTCAGTGTTACAGTCAGAGGGTGAGCTTCGTGTAGAAACTGAAATTTTGGCACATGAATCATTTATAAAAGACAGGTCTTTTGAAACACCAATACGAATCTAGCTTACTCTTCCATGTAAGAACTGTGCCAAGAAAATCAAATGACATACAAGGCATATCAGTACACAGAATTCGAGTCATCCTCTGTGTCTCCCTCTCCTTCACCCTTCACATCCTTCTCTCCTCAAGGTCTCTTGTTTCTACCACCAAAATAGGGCTCAGATCTTGTCCGAGGGCCCTTCTTTCATCTCTGCCGCCACCACCCAAGTCCAAGCCACCATCTCTCAGAATCCTGCAGGAGCCTCCTTCCTGGTCTCTCCATTTCTACTCGGGCTTCCTGACTTACTCACACAGAAGCCAGGACGGTGTTGGAATCCACACATGCAACGTATCCAGCACCATTTTTTGCCTTGCCAGTGTTCCTGAATAAAGCCCAAACTCCTAACCAGCAGTAGCCCCTTTGCCGCGCCTTTTCCCTGCCTCGCCAAGCCCCGACTGTGATGCCCCTTGCCCACAGCGCCCCGGCTCTGTCGGTGGCTCCCGGTTCCTTGCACGCGTTCTTCCCTCCTTCGCGAATGGTTTTTCCCTTCTTAAGGCTGGCTCCTTCCCATCCTTCAGGTCCCAGTCGAACATCCCTAACCATGCTGCTCATTTGCTGATGTACTGCTTTATTTTCTCTTGCAGCCCTCTGGCCATTTCTTCCGCACTGTTTATCAAGTTTTATAATTAGATATTGGTTTTTTCATTGTTTATTGACTACCTTTCTTATTAGGTATTAAGTTCCTAAGAGTATTTTGTCTGCTTTCTTCACCTCCTTTCCCTTTTCCCTTTCCTTTCCCTTCCTTTGCCTCCCCTCCCCCCTTCCCTCCCCCCTTCCCTCCCCCCTCCCTGCCTCCCTTCCCCCGGGCCTTGCCA
>PVJD01005865.1:0-107715 GCA_004026545.1 Mormoops blainvillei | reverse complement strand
CTTTTTCTTCTCCTCTCTTCCTCCTCCTCTTCCTCCAAGCAAGCCATTTCATGTTTGTTGCAATACTTGTTTGGTGGTTACAAACTCTTTTAGCTTTTTCTTGTCTGGAATGCTCTTTATTTTTCCTTAAATTTTTAAATGATAGCCTTTCTGGTTAAAGTAGGCCTGCAGGGTTTTGTTTTTCATCACCTTGAAACTTTATGCCCATCTCTCCTGGCCTGAAATGTTTCTGTTGAAATATCAAATGACAGTCTAATGGGAGCACCCTTGTAGGTACCTAACTACTTTTCTCTTGTGACTTATAAGATTCTTTTTGCCTTTAAGCTTTGCCATTTTAATTATGATTTATCTTAGTGTTGGCCTCTTCGGGTGCATCTTGTTTTGGACTCTGCACTTGTGTGTCTTTTTTCTTTACCAGGTTAGGGAAGTTTTCAATCATTATTTCTTCCTTCTGGTATTTCCATTATGTGGATGTTATCACCCTTTGTGTTGTCCTAAAGGCTTCTTAAGCTCTCCCTCATTTTTTAAAATTCTTTTTCTCATTTTCCTGCTCTGCTTGGGTGATTTTCTCTATTTTGTCTTCCAAATCACTGTTTCAATCCTCTGCTTCATCTAACCTACTGTTTATTCCTTCCAGTGCATTATTTATTTCAGATATTGTGCTATTTATTTCTGACTGGTCTTTTTCAATAGTTTCTATGTCATTTTTCATGCTTGAGTACCATTATAAACATTACTCTAAACTTTATATCTGATAAATTGCTTTCATCCTTTTCATTTAGTGCTGTTTCTGGAGAATTCTCTTGTTCTGTCATTTGGGGTGTGTATATTTGTCTTCCCATTCTGGTTGCCTCTTGATGTTTGTTTCTCTGTGCTAGGTGGAGTTGCACAGATTCTGGTGCAGAGACATGCTGTATATTATTTGTAACTGTCCCTGAGTGATCTCTTTGAAGATCTCAGCCACCCACAGCTTGTGGCTCTCTCCGCTGGGCCTGGGTGTGTGCAGAAAGAACCAGGTTGTGCACCAAGACTGCCTTTTACCAGCATAAGGTCCAGGGAAATGTCAGCTAAAATCTCAAAACCCTCAGAGTTTTGGTACACTGGCTTTCTGTTTAACTTTGTCAAAGAACTAGCCTTCAGTGTACTCCTTAGTAACCTGCCTTAAGCTCCACAAGGTGGGGCAAGAGGAATCCTCCAGGTGGGGCTATTGCTTCCCTCCAGGCTTTTGCTGCTTAGAGGGTAGTGCTCTTCCAGCGAAAGAAGGCTTCTTCAGTACTAAGAACGATCATCACAAGGATCCTAGTAGCTGTCCTTCAGCTCTCTCCCTAGAGCCACCAAACCCAAACTCTCCTCACGTGGCTCTATTCCCCTCTGTCCTCCTTCTGCTGGAGTCCAGGGTAAGTGGCTGCAAACAAAATTTTCTATGTTGGTCCTTTAAGAGGCTTTTTATGTCTCTGGCTGTCTCTCCCTGGTGGACAGAAACCCACTGCTTATCACAGCTGGGTGTTATTTGGATTACTTTCCCAGTTCTCGTGCTCTAAGTTAGGAAGCCCCATTTAGGGTTTAGACTTCACACTTCTCAGGGCAACCTCCTTTACCACTAAAATGTCCCTTCAGAACCTCAGCTGCCACCCATGTGAGTACAGTCAGCCCTGCCACACTTCCACACTCCCTAGCAGTCTCACTGAAGTGATGTTTTTTCTTCTGTAAGTCCTTGGTTTATAAGGCTTTTTTCCAGACCAATGTTCAGTTGTTTATTCAGGATGATTTTTCTATAATTTAGTTGTAATTTCAGTTTGGTCCTGGCAGGAGATTAGTGTAGCTTCCACATACTGTGCCTAAAGTGGGATTTAAAATAAATTGATCTCCAAGGGGAAAAGAATATTTATTGATTGAATGGTGTGATTAGAAATTAAGTATTAACATAATTAGTCTTTAATTAGTCTTTACAAATGAATAAATATAGCAGTTGAAATTTTCCCAATATTGGATTGTAGGGGGATTTGGGTGTGTGTTGCCTAGGTTTATTTTTCAAAATTTGGTGTCTCTCTCTCTCTCTCATATCTATCCATCTCAAAAACTAATGAAGATGGTTTGTATAGCTGCATTTTTGACAAGCTTTTGGAATTGATGATAAATATCCTTTAATGCAATTGTTCTTTTTCAGGATTTGTTTGCAAATCAAAAATTGAAAGAAAAGTTTAGGGACATTGTGGCTACAAGCAGGGGCACTTTCTGATGCTATCTACATCTCTATTGGTCAACATGTATAGAGTCTAAGACCAATTGCCTTAATACTAAATCATCTTCATCCATGTGTCAGAGGCTAACATGAATCTACTGAAATATGTATGTTTCAAGGATCCTATACCTTTTGATATACTAAACTTTGTTTTAAAAAAAAGTAAGGTTTACTAACAAATTCTTCTTTTTGACCAAGGCTGATGAAATCTTAAAGCACTCCAGGTAACTATCCAGGCCCTGATGTCTCAAGTCCTGTACCAGAGCTTCAATGTCCATGTAAATTTCCCCAGCTTCCTGGAAGCAGGCACAGTGAGGCTGCCACAGAGTCCTACAAGAATGTGTACCTAGTTGGTAACATTTTCATTCTCCAAAGCATTAACATCAGTAAGTATTCAATAATATTTTGAAACAATTAGTAAATTATAATATGTTTTCCAAAGGTCTGATGTTTTATTATAAAACAAAGTGTTTTCTCATAAGTTGACAACTTTGATTTTTTTTAAAACAAATGTTTGTTATTAAATGGAAGATCATTTCCTTCTTTAGTAGACAAGATGAGCAGAAAAAATAGAATTATAAAAATAAAGGTAATGATATCCTTTAGATCTTGGGGAAATTGTTATTTAGAAAGAGCCACCTCTTAAAGAAAGAAGGTCACCTTTAAAATGAGAGCTAATGGGTTGTATAGATAAAACTTCTTAACACTAAACCATGATGACTTTGGTTAATGTCCTCATGTTTGTTTTGAGAAAAGAACCAGAGACACTAATTCCTAGCCTACAATTTATCCATTTTCTCTTGTGCCAACTCATTTATCTCCAATCATAGGCAGGCAGTTTCATCTAATTAAATCTCTGTTCATGTTCTTGAGGGGGCACCCCAGACTTGGGAGGGAGGAAGTGAAGTGGCTTATTGACAGTAATTGGTGGCAGTGACTCTCTGGGAAACATCAGATTTCAGTCCACTGTGTAAACTATTTTATTTATTTATTTTAAAAATTATCATAACTAGTGTTTATAGTCAATTGTTGTTGCATTATTGGACCAGGTTTTGTAAAATAAACCACTAGCAAAATTTCATATAAATTCAATAATCAATATTATAAAATTTGCCTCATTTATTTAAAATCTTTTTTTTCTATGATCATGAACCTGTTTTTAGAATCCAAAGCTAAATTTGTTAGTGAGTACTTTAATCTGTGTTCTATATACAGTATCTAATCAACTTTCTTGAAATGAGACCAATTTCTTCCACTACTATTTCCTTTAATTTTAAACTGCTAATAATATTTCTAATAAGCTTTGCTTTAATTTTATAGTTGTGTTATAGCTTGACACTGAGTTGCAATACTAATGTTAATCTTTAGTGCATGGTTTCAACTTTGTTATACTACTCATTCCAATTTGCAGACTGTAAACTGTTAATTCTTAATTCTTTGCAATACAGAGATGCAGAGCTTTATGTGGGGCATCTGCCATGGTCTAAAAGATTCTGATTTCTCTCATTTTAAGTGATCTTGCAGCTCCTACCGTGTGTGTTATAACAAACTAACTTTCAACTTGTGTCCATAGAGATCCTAATACTGTGACATTTCTGAGGAAAAAAAAGTGGAGGGCTTCTGAATCATATAGAATAAGAATTAAAACTACATGATAATAAATTTTCACATTTGCTAGTTAATGTTGGAACAAATGAAATGCTTTTACTCTTGGTGTAGTACTCCTGAGTTCATATTATTAGTAAGGATCTTAAATGATTATCCAGCATTGTGTTAAATATAGTTTAAACTAAACTTATTTTTCTTTCCATTAATTAATTTATTGACTTTGATTTTTTCCACTACTATTCATCATTCAATTATTTGGAATCTAAATAAAAAACTTCATATTTTGTTAGGTTTTTAACTTACTTTCAGGACACTGAGAAAATATTTAATCACTAAATTTCTTCAAATTCAGCTTTCCTTCTGTAAAGTGTACTAGTAATTCCCAAGTTCTTAATAAGATGTAAATATAATGATATGTATAAAAATAAATGTACATCACAAAATGAGAATCATTATTCTACTTTGGATATATTTTTAATGGTGAGTGAATTTTTGGAACAGAAATACCTTACTCTGCATCCATGGATTTCTGCTACTGGTGGATAATCACTGCTAGTGCAGTGGTATCTGTTCCTATTATTAGCACTTCACTTCACATCAGTGCTCTTTCTAAGACATCTTGCTTCTTAAAACCAGAAATCTCCTTTAAGAAGAATCAAAGGCATTTGATGAAACTGCCTGTATGATTGTTGCTCAAAATCACCAGTTCACTGAAACTCAAATGTATAATCATTTTTGAAGAAAGGAAAAATGAGAAACTGGTTCTTTTTTTTTTTTGTGGAAAGCTTTAAATATCTCTGTCCTTACACTTATTTACTTCCAGTAGAGGTTTAATTTAAAGAATAGACCAAAGTATTAGCAGGACTGAAAAATAAAAAAAAAAAGCAGGAAAGATAAAACATCAATGCTATTGTGTACTAGTTTGTAAGTTAATACAGGGGTGGGCAAAGTAGCTTTACAGTTTTTTTAATGGAAGGTAATGCAATAATTAATAAATAATAATACAATAATAAAATCTCATGTATTCGCTTTGCCCACTTTGCCGTAAGCTTACTTTTGCCCATCCCTTTATATCGTATCTAGCCATCCATGCAGTGATCTATCTGCCATGTTATAAAGACAAAGTAAGAAAACCATCACATTATAAAGACAAAACCTATTATTCAATTATTTTTAAGTGACAAGCAGTACTTATCATGACAACATGTCAACATATACAAGTTTTTCTCTTGAGATATGTATAAAATATAACAAATTTTTAAGTTTCCTAACATTCAATGAAAATTTTATAAAATATAACTAAAATAGCTAACAATTATTATCTTCCTCAAGTAGTGTTGTAATGATTTTTATTTTGCCCTTACAAACCTCAGATGTAATTATTTTTTTCATATGTTTAAATGAGATAACTGAGTCATAAATTTCTCAGGGTCAAAAAGTTATTGATTTATTATTTAATTAACAGGAAAATTTTGACCACTCAATCATCATTAATTATTTTTAAACAACTTCAGTGTCCTTTAAGGTTTTCTTTAACAAACTGAGGAGGTTAGTAAACTGACAAAGTTGCTTTAAATTCACTAAGATTTTAATAAAAGGTTCAGTGATGAAGCTCATACCAAATTGCAGTGACAAAGTTTTGTTAAATGTATAGCTTATTGAGAGTAAGCAAGTACTTCTGTAAAATGTATTTTGTATTTTAGCATGCCCATGAAAAACTGTAGTTTTAAAATTTAAAAAAATACCAGATAATTTAGTTTATCATGTCCCTCCTCTTTCAAGAATATCAGTGAATAAATCTAAAGAGGCAAAATTCCCCAATAAGAAAAAGTATCCTTACTAAGGTTTTCTTTCAATTGCTATACTTGACATCTTTAGAAGTTAATATTCATAATGAAAAATTAAAGTATTACACAATTTTTAGCAGATAATTTTCTAAAGCTGAAAGATATCAAGGAAATTATTATAATCTGAGTTGTCATCATTATTAATACCATCAGTGAAATAATTCAGGGCAATTTCAAAGAAAGAGGATGATGGTTTTCCTGCAGAAATTGCATAGTAAAATTTATATTGTTGTTGAATATGCATATTCTGAAATGTATGAAAGGCATCTCAGTGCTTTCTTTCCGCCTCGGGTAGAAAACAGAAATCTACAAGTTCTAAACTTATATCTTGAACTGTACATATACTCATATATATCCCCTGGATATTTAAAAAAAGGCATCCATGCTTTTTAGGTGGCTCCTGGTAGGATTGCTTTCAAGTTTTCCTCTCCAGCAACTCATTTCTCTTTTATTATTCAGGCATATTTTCCATTCTTACCAATTTTCCCACAAACAGAAACCCAACCTATACTATTTTTCCCTTTAGAAATGAGAGACTACTATTAACTTTTTTCTCTACCTTGCTTTTTTATCTCTTAATATATCATAGAGATCATTCTACTTCAGGGCACATAGAACGTGATTATTGTTTCTAAAAGCCGAGTATAGTTGTGTAGATATATTATGGTTTATATAACCAGTCAGACACTGATAGCCATTTATTGTAGCCATTTTCAATCTTCTACTGTCTTAAACTGTTGCCGTGAATGACCTTTTGCACAATGATTTACTTGTAAGGCAAATATATATAAAGAATTACAATCACTAGATCATAGAGCATGTGCACTTTAGACATATACTTGTAAACTACATTAGAAAATATAAAATGTACACAAAATGAATATACGTAATTGTGTATTTAAACTGCTCTCTGTAGATGCATCAGTTTCCAAACCAACAGTAGAATATAAGAATACCTCGCCAACACATGGTATTGTCATTTTATTTTCACTCTGCCACTCTTTGCCAAATTTAATTTACATTTATCTTATTATGAATGATGTAGAATATCTTTGTGAATAGTTAAAACATGGTTTTATTTTCTGAAAATTATCTTTTGATATCCTTTGTTAATTTTTCTTTTGCCTTTCAATTTAATACTAATGGATTTGTAGAAACTACTTCTACTTATGTACTAGGAAATTTCCCTTTTAATGTAACATGAATTGCAAATATCAAACTTACTGTCAAAAATTGAATTATAAGTCACAATTTTTCATTTCTTTTTGATAGCATTATGCATCAAAACCCTGGTCCTTGCCACATTATAAAATAAGATACTTCTCCACCCCTTGAACTTGTCCTTGCCAACATGACTTGTTTTCTTCAAGGACGAGTTCATAGATGTTCCAGAAGTGAAGAATTTCAATTTCCTTAAAGATTGGTCTTAAATTCTGACATTATGTGATCCATAATTTGAACAGGTTCCCTTCAGTTAACATTGCTTTTTTGTCTTGTCATCACAATGAACACATGGAAGGATCTGAGCCCAAACAGAGTCAGCACCCAAGCTCAGCTGGTTCTGCAGGCTGAAGCGGAGACCTTTAGCAACCCAGCCTAGATTGGCTCATCCAGATGTAACAAGAATGAGGATAAATCCTTATTGCAGTGAGCCTCTGAGATTTGGGGGTAGTTTGTTACACTGTAATAGGTAACACAAACATTAAATAGTCAATTATTTTAAATTATTGTGATTATAAAAATTCCAATTTTTTTATTTATATAGCTTGAATTTATTAATCATTTTCATGTATACCTTCTGGGATTTATAAACTGTTGAGAAGCGTCTAGTCACTGAAAAAGTGAATTAAAATGAGATAGTGTATGTTTTAATTGCACTTTAATGGTATTTTTTCTAGGTTTTTAAAATAACATTTATTTTTTAAAGTTAACACATGCATGTAATAGGAAACTGAAAAACACACGGAAAGAACGAAGTCATCCATAATCACAAGCAGTTTACAGTTTGACATGCCCTTCCAAGTTCTTTGTGTATCTACAACTACACTCGCATTTTTATGTAATTATGATCCTAAAGTTATGAATCATTCTTTTTAATATATCATGAATATTTACCATTTCAAGTCCCAAAACTAAATGAGTATTTTAAAAACCAAGAATACACTATTCCAACTCATTCTGGCAAAAAATGATGAGCTTGCCTTTCTTGGCAACAAAATATTCATAAAGGACAAAAATAACCACAGACATCTAGATAAAGATATTGACAACTAAAATACTGCATTCCCTTAATGTTCAATTAAAAACAAGACACAAAACAACAGAGTACACAATATATAATGTTTCTAAGATAATTAATTATGATCTATGCTTTCAAAATGTTAACAAGGAGGCAAGATTCCTCAGAAATACTTAATAATGTATTCCTATAGTACAGCAAAAAGAGATGTACACACATCAATGGTTATCATCACAGTATAAATATGAACCCATACATCCACTTACATCCCTCCCTCCATCTTTCCTTCTGCCTCTCTACTGGTAGCCTAATGAACAAGTCTTGATGTCCATTTCTGAGATGATTTCACAATTCCATGACCAAGATGCCTATTTTTTACAAATTATAACATAGATATTTACCAATTGGTTAATTCACTAGCTCTCCTATTTTATTATACTTTGACACCTCAGGACATCTAAAAAGCTCAGATATTATAAAATAGAGAATGAACCTTACCTTAACTGGTGTGACTCAGTTGGTTAGGCATTGTCCTGCAAAGCAAAAGGTCGCTCGTTTGATTCTAGATCAGGGCACATGTCTGGGTTGTGGGTTCAGTCCCCACATAATAAGAGGAAACCAATCAATGTTTCTCTTTCACAGCCAGGTTTCTGTCCCTTTCTTTCTCCTTCTCTTTCTCTCTCTCTAAAAATAAATTAATAAAATTTATAAAAATGAACCTTGTCTACTTTTCTTTCATTTATTTATTCAATACCTTTGGAATTTCTTTTAATACAAATTATAGAGTAAGAGGCAAAATATATTTTTCAACCCAAATATTGCTATGCTATTTATTCAATAAAATACATTTTATTTACTGACTTGAAATATCTCTTTTAAATATAATGAATTTCCCAATTATTAAGGTTTATTTCTGAAATTGCTTGACTATGTATATGTACATATACTCATACATTCATTTAAGGATCATAAACACTCTTTACTCATTACTTTAATATAAGCTGGATCTGATTTTTTCTTATCCTTTATTCTGAGAAACATCTATTTTGTCCAAGAATATCAAAATAATATTAGCATTTAAAATATACTTAAATTGGTGTTTTCACTGGGTGAAATTCATTGGTGTTTTAAATGAATGTTAAATCTTTTTTAGTAGTCCCACATGTCTCTGAGTCTCTATTCATTTTTTTCCTATTCTAACTCAAATGTAGAGATTGGTTTAGGTTAAGTAATATCTTCTTGGAATATACTGAGTCTTCAAGTATAAAATATAATTTTATGTATTACTCTATTTTGTTCCTTAGGTTTTTTTTTAAGTTTCTCGATCTAATATCTATTCTTTAATTATATCAACTTTATCTTATCTCAGTATTGTTTATCTACCTGGCAGATACATAAATTTTGCAATCAGCCAATTAAACGAGTTATATTTTAATGTGAGGTTTATTTTTTATCTTTTTTTTGTTTATTATAATACTCTTGGTAAAATGTAACATTTTAAAATAATCATTTTTTAACATTACCTTTCTGACTTAAAAAAATTGGGAAATAATTGGAGAGTCACATGCAGCCCTAAAAAATACTAAAAACATTCTGATTAGTATTCCACTTCTCAGCTATAAGGAAATATTAAGTAATGCCATCTGCGACAACATGGATAGATCTTGAGAATATTATGCTAAGCAAACTAATCAGGACAGGTTAAGAACCATATGATTTCAATCGTATGTGGTATATAAAACTGAAACTCATAGGCACAGACAGACAGACAGGCTAGTGGTTATCAGAGAGAATGGGGTGGGAGACAGTAAACAGTAAAGGGTCCAAATATATGGTGATGGAAGATGATTTGACTTTGGGTTTTTGCCACACAATGCAATATACAGATCAGGTATCATAGAACTGTATACCTGAAACTTATATGACCTTATGAAACCAGTGTCACTCCAATAAATTTAATAAAAAGCAAATGAAATAATAAATAAATAATGGGCTACCGCCCCTAAAAATAAAAGAGACAGAGAGATCCTGTGTATCCTTTACCCAGTCACTCCATTTTGCAAAATCACACCTCAACATATAAAACAATATCACAACCAGGATATTAACACTGATACAAACTACACAAAACTTCCATTACACAAATACAAATATCTGTCTTTTATAGTGGTATCATAGCCTCCCACTTCCACCCTCTCCTTAACTTCACTGAAACACTGTTCTTTTCTCTATTTCTGTACTTTTGTCATATCAAGGAATCATACAGCATAAAGCCTTTTGTGGTTGGCCTTTTTTACTCAACATAAATCTCTGGAGATCCATCCAGGTTGTTGTGTGGATCAATAGTCTATACCTTTATATTACTGGGTAGGATTCTATGATATGGATATACCACAGTTTAATTATTCATACATTGAAGGACAACTGGATTGACTGAAGTTTATGGTTATTATGAATACAGTTTCTATGAACATTTATGTGCAGGTTTTTGTATTCATTTCTCTGAGATAAATGCTTAGAGGTGCAACTGAGGAGTTGTTCATTCAGTGTTTTAAAAAGAGAACATACTCTTTTCTAGATGGTTGTATCATTTTACATTCTCACCAGCAATTTATGAGGGATTTAGTTCCTCTCCATCCTCATCATTTGGTGTTACCATTTTTTTTAAACTTTACCCATTCTAATATGTGTGTAATGATATCTTCCTGTGGTTTCAATTTACATTCCCTTAACAGCTAATGATGTTAAACATCTTTTCATGTGCTAATTTGCCATCTGCATATCTTCTTCAATGAAATCCTTCTTCATGACTTTTAACTTGTTCAGATTGGGTTGTTTGCTTTTTTATTGTTGAGTTTGAAAAATCTTTTTATATTTTATATGCTTTTACTTTGTTTGGTAAGTGGTTTGCCAAAACAAAACTCTCTAGCTTCTTTTATTTCCTGTCAAGTCTAAAAACCCTTCCTAATCCTGTATCACAGTTTGTTTGTTTTTTTTTTTCTATTTTTAATAGAAGTTTTAGTCTTACATTTAATTCCATGATCAGTTTTGTTAATTTTTGGATAAGGTGTGAGACTTATATTAAAGTTCACATTTTTATTTTCCTATAAATGTCCAATTGCTTCAGCACTGTTTGTTGCAAAGGGTAATTTTACCCTCTGAATTGCTTTTACACATTTGTCAAAAATCAGGTGGGAAAAACATATGGGTCAATTTATGGTTTTACTATTTTTGTTCTGGACCTATGTTTCTATCCCTTGACCAGTACCACACTTTCTTGATTGCCATAGCTGTTTAATAAACCTTAACATTAACTAGAGTGATTTCTCCCACTTTGTTTTTTTCCATCAAGCTTGTTTAGATACTCTAGATCCTTTTGTTCTTCATATAAATTTTAGAATAATCTTGTCAAAAATTCTTAGTTTTTCTAAGTCTGAGAACATCTTGAATCCTTTTTAATCCCTGAATGATATGTTCAAAGTGTGTCTGATACTGGGTTAAGAGTATTTTTCTTTGAACATCTGAAAATCTTACGTCTCTTCCTCTTGGTCTCCATGGTTTTTTAAGATAGATCCACTGTTAATACAATAATGTTTCTCATAAAGATAAGTTGTCATTTTTCTCTGGCAGCTTTCAAGATTCTTTTCTTTGTCTTCAGTTTTCAGAAAACTAGTAATGATATGCGCTGGAATGGATTTATTTGGGTTTTTCCTGCTTAAGTTTCATTAAATCAGTGAGTTTGTTTCTTTTAAGAAGTTTGGAAATTTTTTAGCCAATATATTTTAGTACTTTTTTCAGTCTTACTCTCTTTCTTCTTTACTTCTGGGACTCTGAAAAAATGTATATTAAATCTTTTTTAATAGTCCCACATTTTTTTCCTATTCTGTTTTTGCTCTCTTTTTAGATTAGTGAATTTCTACTACCTATAGCTTAGTTCACTGATACTTTCCTCCTTACCCTCCATTCTGATGGTGGAGTCACCCACTGAACTTTTATTTTAGTTATTATATTTTTCAGGTCTAAAATTTTTATTTGGTTCTTCTCTACATCTGTTCCTTTGTTAAAACATTTTCTTTGCTGAGTCTTTTTCACTTGTTTTAAGTGTGTCCATAATTGTTCATTGTAGCTTTTATATTTTGAGTACTTTAAAATATCTGTGATCTTGATGTTGATATCTATTAACTATCAATCTTATTCATTTTTATTTACTTTGAGATCATCATGGTTCTTGATATGTCAAGTATTTCTTTCCCTTAAAGGTTCAACATTTCCATATTGTATCATGAGACTCTGGGTCTAATTTAAACCTTCAGTTTTAGGTGGTTTTTTCTGACACCACTCTGATACTATCCAGTGAACATCAATGTTTAGTTCCATATGGACTTCTGTTGACACCCCAAGGGGAGAGGAAGTTCTTTCAATGTTGGGCAGAGGGAGGGTTCTAATTTGTCAGGTTTTCTAGACTGACACCATTGTAGGGGTAGTCTCATTACTGCTGGGTGATAGTGAAAGTCCTGACTCTCCCATATTCCTGTTCTAACACTACCTATCAAGGAAGCATAAGGGCACCAAATTATTTTGAGTGAGGCTTCCCATGTCCTCAGGGGCCCTACAGAGGTTTGAAGGGGGTCTTTTTACTAGACAGCCAAGATGAAAGTCCCATCTATTTACTTCACCTACCCTAACCCAGCATGGTGGGATTGTTGAGGCATCTTATTACAGTCAGAAGTGGATCTCTGGTCTCCTCATTTGTCTTTTGCTGGTGTGGCTGAAGATGGAACCATGGTATTATCTGTGACACTTAGTTGGAGTAGAGCAATTACTGTCTAAAGTTTTCTGTCATGTTAAGTGTCCTCTTTCTGATCCTTTAAATAAAAAGAGCAAACCTCTGTTGGACAATTTTTGGCTGCACCCATTGGGTTTCCAAGTTGATAGTTTCTTTAGCTCCAAGTCTGAAGATTAGAAGGTAAAAAGAAAATACAGAGAACTCATCACCACATCTTTCCTTAGGTGTCAGCATGTCTGGCCAGCCTGCCTACTCCTCTTCACTTTTCAGAGTCTCCTTATGATTGGTTTATGTAGACTGTCCAAGGTTTTTGGTTGTAATTAGTGGAAGGAATAAGAGCATCTATTCCACTTTCCTGAAAGCAGAAGTGTCCAATCAGATTTTTATCTTTCATTTCTATTCTCCTCTAACTGGGTTTACCTGTGTATCCAGAATGATGTTTAATAACAATAATAATAATGGGAAAATATTCTTACTATAATCCTTACTTTAAAGGGAATGCTTTCATTAAGGTTTTATATGTTTTCATAGCCTTAATTGCCATAAGAATTTTCATTTTACCCATTAAAGAAATAGGAATTCATTTTTTCTATCATAAAAGTAATTATATATTTTCATTATTAATTAATATTAATTATTAATTAATAATTTTGTAAAGAATGGATGTTGCAATTTAAACTACATGTTGAATATATAATGGGATCATAAGTATTTACTTTCTTTCATTAATATGATAAATAAAATATTCTTACACCAAAGCATCTTGACATTACACTGTAACTCCTACTTGGTTATGATATATCAATGTGTGAAGTTGGATTCTGTTTCCTAATGTTTTATTTGATAATTTTAAATTAATATTCAGACTTATGATTTATTTCTGATTTTCTTTGTGTTCTCTTTTTCAGTTAATCTTTTCTGTTTCAGTGCTCCCTGACAAGAAAGTTAGTGTTTTAAAGTTTTTTATGCACATTTCTTATTTATTCCTAGATGGTCCATTAACTATATTAAATGGATTATTTAAATATTTTGTATTTGTTGAATAGTTGATAGAATATGCTTTGAAATTATCTAGGCCTGATACTTATCTGGGTGTAATTCTTGACCATGTTTCCTATTTCAAATATTTCAATTTCAAAGCAACCAGAGCTTAATCTGATTGCTTTCTATTTTCCTAGGCTATGACCTTTTCAAGGTAACTTGAGCCCAACTACTATCCACATTTCTGTCATGGAAACTCAGACATTCTTGTTTTGTTAAAGATAAAACTGTAGATTATTTCTGCTATTTTTCTTTATCATCATCATCATCATCATCATCATCATCATCATCTTGCCACTCTGTTAACTTCAGACTTTGATCTACAGAGAGAATAAAGAAGCACTGGAAATTATTATAGCATGACTTCATCTCTGTGAGGTTCTCTTGGGACTCTTCTTTTAAATGAATCTTTAAGATTTCTTATATCTCTCAATATCAGGTTATTTACATCTTTTTAGACATATATTTGCCTGTAACTTGTGTGGTGATCAGATTGATTTTTTTGCACTCAATTCTGATGAGGGTTATTATTTAACAATTATCTCATATTAAAGAGAGACTTCATCTCAACCATCTTCCTTAGCTTATGAATTTCATCTAAACTTTATACCACAGCAAAGTCTTAATTAACTGTGGTATATTTATCAAACATAGTGAAGAAAAATGAATTATCTATTTCCTTTTAACTTCCATGAATCAATTTCAATTTTCTTTGTATAAAAATGTAAAGGTAGCCTCAAAAAACAAGGGCTTTTTTAGGCTCATAATACAAGGTTGCTTATATTAGTAATCATTTTTTTTGGTTTTCCTATTAGAATGTGTCTTTTCATGTATTCAGAGTAACATAAATATATGTTTTCTTTCAATTTCCTCATTGTGTTATAACATTTTAGACATTGAGTTTTCCTTAAGCTTATTCTATTGCCTACTCTCCATAGATATTTTGTAGTTAGTCACTTTGCAATTCCTAGCCTGTTTTTCTTTTTTGGTAGAAGTAGATACTTGAAATATGTTTGCTTAATTCTGAACACAATGGGGTAATTTTTAAACATAATTGCACAGTGTTGAAGTACTATGTTTTGTGATTTCCTTAAAAACCTGTAGGGATAATGAAGCAAATGATAGAAGAGATGTCAAAAACTTAAAAAAAAATTGGAAAACAAGAAGGACATTCACTGGATATTGATATTAGGAAGGGGGAATGATTTAAAATGAAACTGAGTTTTTTCCAAATGCATAAATAAGAAAATGACAGCATTTTGGATAAAAATATAAAAATATGAGAGAAATAATAGGGCAATTCTAAGGAAACATGGCAACGAGCACCCAGCTTGGTGGTTAGCAGGCATTCCGTAAATGCTTCTTGAATGACTATTAAATAAATTCCATACTAGACACACTGAGTTTGATGTGGATGTTTTCAGTGGTCTTGAAACTCGAAACCTGTATGGTCCTTCATGTTTACAAAGCACTTTCATATGTTTCTCCATTAATCCACACAGTAAATCCATGGGGTAAAACACCATTAAAGACGTAGCACTGAGCAAATGAAGGTTAGAAACAGTGAATTCTTTCCTTAAAGTTATATATTTATATGAGCCAGAAATGAGGTTTAAGCCTGAGTGTTTTAGACATCAAAACCTCATCTCTATCGTATGGTGGAATGTTACAAATAAAAGCAGCTTTGGTTTCAATGGCAGTCATCTCAGACATATTTGAGGAACTCATAATGTTTGGAAAGACACAAATTATTGTAGAGCCAGTTAAAAATTAGAGCACATCACTATGAGTTGTGAGATTGGTGATGCTTAGGGCATTGCATTTTTCTCATCTCATTATCATGGATATGGAGGGAAGCTTATTATATATTTATTGAATTAGTGATTTGACTAAAATAATTTGGGGATTCTGGGAGAATATAGGCATATTAAAAAAATCAAGGAGATAAATGCCTGAATATTGGTAAAAGAATGATCATTATTTGACCACATATTAAATGTGAGTTAAGGTTGTTGGAAAGAAAAAGAAAGGATTCTATAAGATCTTTCTTGAGGAAAAGGTCATACATATCAAGTATACCAAACAGATATTTGAACAACTAAAATTATACAACTAATATTTTTGTTATTAGATAATACACCTTTTTTATGATTGTGTTCAAGATATGGGGAAAGTGTTGTTGAAGCCCATTACTTTTAGTTGTTTCTTTCTCTACGTGAAGTTATTATTAGGTTGGCCAAAAAGTTCCTTTGTATTTTAGTCCATAGGATGGCCCTAGTAGAACTTAGCTGTCTTGAACTTCATTCAACACCATTTTGTTAGATTGTATTGTGACAGCTGTCATATCACCACTCATTAAAAAAATTATCAAAATTGGTGAATTTTTGTGTAGCCATTTTAATATTAAAGATGGAATAAAATATACAATATTTTTGTCACTTTACATTTCATTATTTCAAGTAAGGTAAAAACACAACTGAAATGAAAAAAAAAAATTGTGCAGTGTATGGAAATGGTGCTGTGACTGATCCAACATGTCAAAAGTGGTTTGTGAAGTTTCATGCTGGAGATTTCTTGCTGTTTGATGCTCCATGGTCCCATGATTGGGTAGAGTAGTTGAAGTTGATAGTGATCAAATTAAGACATTAATTGAGAAAAATCTCCCATGTGGGAGATAGCCAACCTACTCAAAATATCCATATTGATAAAGTTATTGCTGAAAATGAAAAATATGTCTATTATTTTATGGAAAGAACTAAATTGACTTTTGGCCAACTCAATATCATGGAATATTTTTAAAAAGGGGCAGACCTAAAGAGTTTTTCTATGTTCACAGCTCAAAAGCTCTCTCCTATGATTTCCAACAATTCTTTAAGAGATGGTTGTTTACCTTTTGAAATCTCCTAGAAGTTTCTTTTGCTTATTTTAAACAGGTCTTACTCTTGATTTACCCCTAGTATTTCTCTTCTGATAAATTTAAATGATCTTTTGAGTAGTTTCTCTTTAGTGTGGGACTTTGTGGTGGGAGGGATTTAGGAGATTTCATAGACTTCAGATTACTCTTATCACTGCATCCTAAACCATAAACCCATGATAATTATTCACATTTTAGAGTTTTAAAATACAGTGTTAGCGTATTTTTCTCAGATTGTCCTGCCCATGTTTTAGTGTATGCTTCCTGGAAGTTTTGGGTTCTCCACATTTTATGTTCATTATGTATCACCTTGCCTTCCCTCTACCTTCTTAAAGAAATACTGATACCACTGAAGTCTTGTGCTGTCAGAGATTTGTGTTCCCTGTTCTTATTTCATGATTTCTTGTAGTAGATGTCTTCTTAAGGGATTGGTTTTGCTATCCTAGTTTTTGAGGAATAACTTCAACATTACCATGCTACTACCACCATTTTCCATCACCTCTTTCCCTGACTTCAAGGTAGGAGCACAAAGCTTAGTAGTATTCAAGGTATTGAATGCCATTAGCAGCTTCTCCATAAATTGTAGACTCCAGTGTATTAAATATATATATTTCTTAATTTGATAAATTTAGCAAACACCTATACTTGTACATCTCATTTTCTGAAACTTAAAATATTCGTGTCATTCTCTAAAGCTCTATATACATGCAAACATACACACTAAAATTTATAATTGAAAATTGATTTTTTATTTTCACAAAACAATCTAATTTGCAAAAACTATTATCAAATTTTCTCATTTTTTTCACTTTATAATACTTATCAAACCAATTTTTTCTGTCTTCATTTTCAGATTGAGTCATAATGCAGTTCCATTGCTTGGATTTTATTGCAGAATGGTGCATGTATTTTTTAGACTGAAAATTACAAATCATTCCTTTTAGTCAGAATTGGAAAATGAAGAAGACTTGGTAAAATAAAAACAAAGAACTGTAATAATTAGGTAAGGTTGTTTTTGAAGTTTCAATGAACTAAAGTAATTATTTCTTGAACACTCAAGCATGTGCATTAATATTGTTATAAATGTTAGATGATTTCTAATATTTGGAAACCATGCCTAGATTTCTTAACTGTTTGGTAAATGATAAGTACACAACTAATCAATTATTTTTATGTCAGAGAAATCTTTAAGATAGTAAGCATTCTTTTAATTTTAAGGTAAAATCTATGCCATAATGTTAACCTACTAACTTCTATACTAGGAATCTGCTAATGTCAAATACTTAGTGTATTTGTAACCTTGCTAGGGACTCCATCTGGACACCTCCAAGAGCACTCCATGCATGTGACCATACAACTTTATAATTTTATGAACAAATTATCGAGAGATTGTGGCATCTCCATGGTATTCCTAACTATCCATTTTTAACTCAATTTGAGAGTTAATTTAATCAAATAGAATATTGGATTAAATATTTAAAATAGCTTTATCTAGCTAATTGTTAGTTTAACTAATATAATTAATTTTAAAATAATTACGATTTTATGAAAAGTAATTTTAGGTTTTACTTCAGTAATTCATGTATTCTAGAATTTCCAGGGTGATGTGGCATCTTACATTTACACTCATGGTTTCTCTTTACTCATATTTTCTTTTTAAAAATATATACTAAGTCATTTTGTGGAGCATTCAACACAAGAGTTCTAGCAGTAAACTTATTGTGCTTTTTAGCTAAATATTTTCATAAAGTTGTTTAAAAGATTTTTCTGGAAACTAAATCACAAAACTTACATTTTCAAATCTGACTTCTATTTAAAAAAAAAAAGTCTCAAGCAAGTGTTACCAAATCAATTTTAATTCATAAAGTATACATTTTTTTTTAGAATAATCACTCATAGCTTAAGGGACTTGAAGTTTTGAAGTATCATAGTAAAGAGTAGATTATTTTGTGTTTATCCATTGTGAGTTGTATTTCTCAGAGTTTAAAAACTATATTAAAAAATTAAATGTTCCCAAACTGCTTAGATCTAATTAAATTGGAAACAGTGAAGAGTGAACAAAATTAAAACCACCCCCAACATACCACCAATAGAAACCACAAAATTGGAATATAGTCCCATTTGTTATACATCATTGAATAAGATAAATGAGATGCTTAACATACTGTGTCTTTGGAGTATTTTTCCCCATGAAATTTGGAAAAGTTTCAACCTGAACTTCTTTAAGGTTGATTTCAGTACCTCTGTAACCACCTCATAATACTTAGGTCTCAACAAATGCTCCTTTATCTCCCCTGATTATGTAAAAGTTAACTCTTTAATACAAAGGTATGTATTAATTTTATTTCTAGAAGGTATTTAACACTTTTATTTCCACTGAAATGTTTGGATTTCTCTACAATGCAAACTGAATACAAAGTTTGTTAAATTTGTGATCTTTGAAAACTTCCATGATACTGAAAATCTTCAGTATCTATTACCTTGCAGGATATAGAATGATTACAAAACTGTTTTTTTTTTTCCTTTCAAAAATTTAGGATAAGATTTTTTAAAAAAAGAAATAAAAGAAATAAAATGTATTGGAAGTCTAACATTTCTAGCCACTGTACCAGTATTTTTATTTAATTTTTATCACTTCTATTTAATTTACTTATTTTTATTTAAACTTTTAAAATACAGTGATAAATAGATTTTATCTTAAACATATAACACATTTCAGTGTCTCAATAATATTTTAATATCTTAAAAATAAAATAGGTTCTGATGATTTATTTTGCAGGCAAAGGAAGAATGAGATATGAATCATGACTTAATCCATAGGTGTGATATCTGTCTACAAACCTCCTTAGCCCAAAAGGTTGGTGTGTTCATTTTTTTCTATACCATCAGGTAAGCTCCTCAGGGGATAGCAAAGCCATGCATGTGGACAGCCATTCTCTGTAAAATGATCACCTATTTTTAAAATCTAAGTTACAATTTTGGAGTTGAAATAGGGTAAGAACATCTACTTTCATAAATGGTATGTGTTTGATACTATTTGTCTCATCTTCAAACAAGACAGCAAAACAAATAAATACAGATAATATATAAATTAGCTGTGAGAAGGATTATACTTGTTTCAAGGTTAATGGTCATATAAAAAATACATGATATATAATTTTACTAAAAGCTTTTTTAGTTTTTCTCAAAATTTAAACAAGAATTCATCTTGTGATTTTGTAATATATAATGCCTTGCTTTTTATTCTTCTTATTAAACATTGGGGTAACACTGGTTAATAAAATTATAGATGTTTTATGAGCACAATTCTACAATACTTCATGTATACACTATATTGAATATTCACCACCTCAAGTCAAGTCTCTGTCCATCACAATTTATCCCTTTTAAGACCCTCATTCACCTTCCCCACCCTCCTTCACCCAGCACCCAGCACACTGTTGTCCATGTCCGTGAGTTCTTTCTCTTATTTTTTCTTTATTTGCTGAATCCTTCCACACCCCTCCCATCATGCCCCTTCAGACAGCTGTTAGTCTACTTTTATCTATGAGTCTGTCTCTATTTTGCTTGTTAGTTCATTTTGTTCCTTAGATTTCACATCTGAGTGAAATATTATGGTGCTTCCCTTTCTTGGCTTATTTCACTTAATGTTCCCCAGGTCCATTTTATTGGAAAGGATAAGATTTCCTTTTTTTTCTGCCTAGTAATATTCCATCGTGTAAGTACAGCACAGCTGTTTTAATCCACTCATCTGCTGATGGGTACCTGGACTGTTTCCAGATCTTGACCATTGTGAATAATGCTGTTATGAAGATAGTGATGATTATATTCTTTAAAATTGGTCTTTCAAGATTCTTAGGATATATTGCCAGAATATCTAGTTTATTTTAGTGTGCCTGTCTGTGTCTCTGTATTTCTATAATCAGGAATATTTTGAACATTTTTTCGAATCGTTGAAAAACTATTACTGGAAAAAGCTATCATAGTTTTCATATAAAAATAAGGACATCTCAATTTCCTATACTATTCTTAGGCTCTTTTTTTTTTTTTTTTTTTGGTCAACATTTTCCTGCCACCACTTTCCCAACCCCTACCCCTCCTTACCTCCCACCCTCAATCCTTTCCCTATTTGGCTTTGTTGATGGGTCCTTTATGCTAGTTTCTCGATGACCCTTCCCCTCCCTTTCCCCTGTCATCACTCTCCCTCCTCCCTCTGGTAACTGTCAATTTGCTTTTTATTTCAATGTTGCTGGTTATATTTTGCTTGCTTGTTTATTTTGTTGATTAGTTTCCACATATAGGTGAGATGATATTGTATCTGTCTTTTTTATTTGGAATTTTTTGTTTGGTGTTGAGTTATATGATTTCTTTATATATTTCAATTATAATTAAAGAAAATGTGGTACACACATACAATAGAATGCTACTCAGCCATAAGATAATATGAAATATTGATATTTGCAACAACATGGATGGATTTGAGAATATCACACTAAGCAAAATATGTCAGAGTTAAGAGTGATTTCACTCATATGTGGGATATAAAACTGGAAGTAATAAATAAATAAACAAGAAAAACAGACAAACAAAAACTCATAGACACAGACAACAGAATTGTGGCTACCAGAGGGAGTGATGTGAGAGTAGAAAAGGGTAAAAGGAGTCATATATATATAGTGACAGAAGAAGATTTGATGGTGTGCACAGAATGCAGTATACAAATTATGTATCATAGAATTGTGTAGTTGAAACCTATATTATCTTATTAACCAATGCCACCCCAATAAATTTAATAATAAAATAATTATTTAAAAAAATGAAAGTCCAACCCAAACTGAAACAGTTCACACCAAATACAATTCTGGGATAGATGCTTCCATTTTTATTAGTTTCTGCAGCTTCCATAATTCATAAATAGTTTTCCTTCCATGCCCCTTCTATTGCATTGCAAACATTAGTAAGGGACTTGTCCCTTTTGTACAATATATCAAAGAAGTTGAAATTATTAAAGTAGTTCATAAATCTATAATAGTGTATTTAAAATGCAGAAACATAAAAATCCATGGGCCAGAAACAATTTATGAATGAAATGAATATTCTAAATCAAACAGAAGTGACAAGTTATTAACACATATTTCTTGGCCAATTGGATACTTAGTGCAAAATGTTGTTAAAAAGCTATTTTTCACAAAAACCCAAAGTAAATTAATGACTTAAGGACAACCATATTGAAATATAAGTTACTGCTTCCTTTCATAGATGGGCCACACATTCATTGAGCCTAATAATAGAGGAAACATTAAAAATTATATGTTTTTAAAATATTCAATACAATAATAGCATGTTAAAAATTTTAAGTGTGGATGGCCTTTTTTGAAAAATAGATTTGATATATACATATATCTTGGATAAAAGCTTATATACATACTAAGAAATAACATTTTTAAGAAATAAGTATTAAAAATCTAACATCTTTGCCTTTCCCCAAAGGCAAAATATGTGACTGAAGTTGAGAGTAAATTCTCTATGGGCCTTTTGGAATTCTGTACATCTTTCAAACACTGGATCTGACTGCATTTGTCCTAGACTGTATTTTAAAGATGTTGGGCAAGTAGCTTTGGAAGATGCAATGTCTTTTTCTTGCAGCAAGGGAGGATTTGTCTAATGACATTGTTTCCTTCTGGGGCAAAAATCAGACATGTTTAATGCCATTTATAAAACATTTGGGTTCTATAAACACAGTTATTCCTCTATAACACATCCCACTGCATTTGCAAGTATCACTCTACTTCATTATGTCTCTAGGTGGTTACTGCTATTTTCGTGAGTGATAAAATCCTTTGTCTTTGACTCAGGAGTTTTTTATCTAATGACATCATTCAGGAAAATGCAACAAATTAAAATATCAGTTTGTAAATAGAGTACAAAAAATTTAAATATGGTTTGCCAATATATATGCAAAAAATTTTAAGATCAATAATAAACAATAAAATTCAGATCAAACAATAATTTCATTTTTAACTGTTAAAAGTGCTAATAATGTTCCATGATTTTTTGGTGAGGTTTTTGGCACTCTCATATCCTACTACTCAATTTTATGGAACAATTCATTGCTCAGTCAAAATGTCTTTAAAAATGTATACCTTAATAAAATAAAACTTTTACATAATATTTTAATTTAGTTTCCTAGAAAACTCATAGGTCTCGGCAATGATATATTCATAAGTACATTCTTTGCAACTTTGATAACGATATAAAAACTAGCAACACTTTATATATAATGTCTAACAGGAATATTTTGGGTCAATAAAGTAAAATAACTTGAGACAATGTGCTTTCAGGTATTTGTTGACATGAGAAAACTTATCATAATCTAGTTATAGAATAAACATTATATAAAGCAGAACTTTTGAGTAATTCCAGATTGGAAGATAACCTACTTGGATGTAATAAAGTAAAGAGAAAATACATACATCATTTTTTACTAGTGGATATCTTAGATGTACTGGACAGTGTGAGAAAACAGGGGCCTATACACATAAATTATGGAACTGTCAACGTCAAAATGAGTTGAACATCAAAGATAGGATGAGCTTACCACAGGAGGGCAATGAGGACTTTAAGGAACCAGGGACTAAATCCTGTGTCTAATGTAACTAAATTAACAAGCCATAGAGGTGGAACTACCAGTTAAGCAGGAAGAAAAACAGGTTAAAATGGTACTTTGGCAGCCAAGTGACAAAAGTGTACCCAATAAAGAAGAGTTGCTTGTGTGAGGCAAATGCTGTTGACAAGTAGGATAAAGACTAAAACTGACCTTGGACAGTTATCTTCTTTGAGATCAAAGAAACAATCACTGTATTTATGCACATAATTACAAAAATCTGATAATAATAGTAAAAATCAGAGTTCTGTATTAAAATAAAAGATTCTATTAACAGATGTAATTTGGCACAGAAATTCAAAAAATGCTTAAATGCTCAAAAATAGTAACTATCTATTACATTAGAGAGTCAAGCAAGAAAAGCTATATCATTGTTTTTAAGACATCTGGGAAGACATTCTTGAAATTTTTCAGAAGGTTATACAGAAAAAGTTCATTTCTTCACGTGGTAAGTAACATATATGGATACACATAGAGAACGTGATTATGATTTTTAATTTGCACTATTTTTAAATTTACAGAAATTTAAAAGTTTGTTGTTGTTGTTGTTGTTTTTCCTTAAAGGAGGCATCCTAAATAAGGGAACATTTTTTGATTTTTTTGTTTTGTTTTGTTTTTATTGGTTTGTGGAAACCATGCCTTTGTCATATATCTGGAGACCGCTTACCTTCCTTTATCTATATGTTTATATCAGAAACAGGAATTTTATTATGTCATGACTCCATCTGCTTTATAGTTGATTGGTACAGAGTCAATACAGGCTAAGTATTCTGAATGTGTACCCAAGATTTTGAAATAATAACTTTCTGACTAGATGAAATAGGGGACATGTAAGTACTGTTCTTCTTAATAACCAATTATATCTTATAAACAAAGAAGGAAAATCAGATCTCTAAAGAAGTGAGCAGAATACAGGACATGAAGAGATATACAGGAAGAAAAACAAACCCAGCCAAGAGGTAAAGCGAAGGAATCTTCTAGATGCCTACTAATATTTAATCTTTTTATTCTAGTCAAATTATGACAAATAACAAATTCCTTTTGTTACTGAAATCCACAGAAATTGGATTATTACTGAAAGCTCAAATGATCATAAGTAATATGTTAATTCACATATTTATTTTCTAGAGTCATTAAAAAAGTCTTGAAAATGGATTCTTTGAATTTTCAAAGATTTAAAAATTGTTTGTTTTGTTTGTTTTTTAAGGATGGCTCCATCTTCTACTCAAGCCAAAATATTTTTCTTAAGCTCAAGAAGTTCCATTTAGACATTCTTTCTAACAATTTGAATTCCTAACAAGCAACCAATATCTAGTACCAATGTTTTGAAATGATGGGACAGAGATAAGAATAAATATTCAAATACAAAAATAAGCACTTGTGGACAAAGCCAAATGAGGGAAGGATTGAGGGTGGGAGGTGGGGGTGGGTGGGGCTGGGGAAAGTGGTGGTGGGAAAACGTTGCCGACAAAAAAAAAAAAAAGGTCAATGGAAGGCTGGGAGTAATGTGGAGAATTAGGAAGGCAAAGAACCGATGTGTCCAGCCCATGGACGTGGACTAAGAGATGTGGGGATCATGGGATGACGTGCAGGGTGGAGGGGATAAAGAGGGGGAAAAAGGGACAACTGTAGTAGCATACTCAATAAAATATACCTAATAATAATAATAATAATAAGCGCTTGTAAACACTTGTGAATATATTTATTTTCAAAACACAGATGCCTCATAACATTTTCATATCTCTAAAACACTAAAAGTTATAATGACACAGAAGATATTTTAAAATGTCTTTAATCTTCTTATTTACATTATTTTAAAGTAATATTTTTGATACCTTTTTGAATTCTGATTGCTCTACCCAAATAATTTATAAATCAAGAACAATTTAGCATTCTCTAGAGTCCTCTACACACAATAAATACAGTAAAAAAAAACCTTTAAAGTTACGGAAGTCAGGACCCAATAGTCTGATTTTGCCATGTTCGATCTTATTGATATCTTCAAATAATGTTGTGAGAGTGTTGAAAAACAGAAGTTTTCAACTGACAAAAGTGATTGAAGCCTTAGAATCGTTGTGTTATGATATCACAGAATAGAATTAGATCAGCTAAAATGCATGTGGAGCACTGACCTGTGTGGCTAAGTGAATTAAGTGCCAGTCAGCAAGCCACAGTGTCACCGGTTAGATTTCTCAGACAGGTCACACACCTGGGTTGCAGGCCACATCCCCAGTAGGGGGCGCGCGAGAGACAACCACACATTGATATTTCTCTCTCCTTCTCCCTCCCTCCTTCTATAGAAATAAATAAATAAAATCTTAAAAACAACTGCATGTTGAATCATATTTTAAATCACAATCAGTATTTTTCTTGGCATAGGATGTCTTTAATGTATTTTTTTCTTCTTATTTTTTCTTTAATATATTTTTAAATGTTTTCCAAGGAGTGAACTGTGAATTTCTGCATTAATTTTTATGTATAATTTATCCATGTAGTATAATCTCAATCTATTGTGTTATTAAAGTGATTTGCTATAAAAATAAATTTAATACACATTGAAGCAATTTGAAAAAAACAGAAACAAAAAAAATCACAGTATTACACTGTAAGACTCCACTACTACCATTGGTCTTCTATGTTTCTTCCCTAGATGTTTGCATTTCTCTTTTATAGATATTAGCTGACACTTAAAATTTTATCAATAGTTATTGTCTATGTGGATTTGAATAGCAATAGTGTAATATATTATCAAAACAAAAATTATAAAATACCATATTTTGCTATATATAATGCACACTCATGTTTTTAGCCCAATCTTTCAGGGGAAAAAACTTTCATTTTAATTTTTAATTCAATTATTTATTGATTTATATTTAGGTCCCTGGGTTTTAGGGGTTTTTTATTAGAAAGGAATTTTAGCATTTATTTTTGAACATATTATCATACAAGAAATTTCACATAACAGATGATTACAGAACACAAGAACAAGAAACAAGGTATTTCAGGTACTACCCATAAATAATGAACATTCTTATTTATCTTTAAATAATTTGGGCAAAAACATTTGCATTATACACAGCAAAATATGGTAGTTAATATTGCAGGTAAAATGTAAAAATGTAAGTAAGACTTTATACTGATTTTGCAATTAAATTTATTTTTGTTATGGATGACTGTATGATCATATGAGAGAACCAGTATACTATTGTCCACAAGAGAACTGGCTTCCATTTTTTTCTAGATGATGTTTTATTAGAACGCTGCCAAAATTTTTAATATACATATTGTCAGTAGAATTTTGCAGTAAAATGGCAGCGTTTAGCATTCATAGCAGAAATGATATGGCCCTCAAAGCTGGAAATACTATCAATCTATTTGCAGAAAAGTGTTTGCCAATTCTTGTCTTAGCATATCAAAGAAATGAAACATCTGAATACTGCTTCCAAAAGGTTCTGATTTAGTTAAGTATAAAATAAACACATTTATACATATCAAATAATTAAGCATTAATTGCTTCGGTACATGTAATGTGCAGTTGTCTTCCACTTGGGGAAAAATTCAATTAGAAATAATCTTTAATGATCTTTGGTTATTCAAACTAAATGATTCTTCTGGACAGACTAGTATGAATTAATAAAACCCAAGGACTTAAAAATTTGAATTGAAAACAAATAAACAATAACCTAATTTTTCCATTTATCAGATTTTCAAAAGTTAACTTATTTAACATAATTGTGATTTATACTTTGTTTTTTGATTTTGCAACACAAGAGTAAATCACACCTGGGATTCTTTTCGAAGTTAAAAAAGGGCATGTATCTGGTTGAGAAGAGACTCAGCTATAAATTCTAAACATTTCAAGATCATGTGTATTTTATGCTTTGAACAGTGACCTCAATAGAGGGAATAAAACCACAGGAAAAAAAAATTATCTAAAAAAGAAAGATTCTCCTGTGGTAGGATTTTTTAAAAAGATGATGGGTTTAATTGAGTCATTGGATGTCTCTTCTTAGGTATGTGGAGTACTAATATTCTATATAAAAAATGTATTTAAAAAATGTTATTAATATGATAAATGGAAAATATTAAGGAACGTAGTGCCAGAATATTACTTAAGCTCTTTGGGCCTTTTTCTTTTATTCATTTATTTTTTATTGTCAATGGCATAGTAAACATGAGATCTATCCTTTTGACAAATTTTTCAGTGCTTAATAAAGTCAAGAATAGGCACAGTGTTATACAGCAGATCTTTAGAGTTTACTCATTTTACATAACTGAAACTTTATATCCATGATTAACTCTCCCTCTTTTCCCCCTGACCCTAACCCCTGACAACCATCATTCCACTGTTCTTCCATGGGTTTGACTACTGTCAATACCTCATCATGTAGTATTTATCTTTTTGTAACTGGTTTATTTCACTCAGCATAATGTTTTCCAGGTGCATTATACTGTTGCATACAACAGGGTTTCTTCTCTTTTTAAGGCTGAATAATATTTTTCTGTGTGTGCACATGTGTGTATGTGTGTGTGTGACATTTTCTTTTTCCACTCACCAATCGGTGGACATTTAGGTTGTTTCCATGTCTTGGTTATTGTGAATAATACTTCAATGAATATGGGAGTGCATATCTTTGAGATCCTAATTTCAATTATTTTGGGTAAACCAGAAGTGGCATTACTGAATCACAGAGTGACTATGTTCTCACTTTTTAAGGAACCTCTATACTGTTTTCCAGTACAAAACGATGGCTGCATCATTTTGCATTCCCACCAACAATATAGGAGTTTCTCAATTTCTCCACATCCTCATCAATGCTTGTGATCTTTTTCTTCAATAATTGTCATTCTAACAGTATGAAGTAATATTTTATTGTGGATTTTATTGGCATTTCCCTGAGGATTAGTGATGCTGAACATCTTTCAAATACCTGTTAGCCATTTATATATTTTTGATTGAGAAATGTCTATTCAACTCCTTTGCCATTTTAAAATTGGGTTATTTTATTATTATTTTCCACTATTGAGTTATAGGAGTTACTTACACATTTAGAAAATTAACCCCTTATCGGATATATGACTTGTAAAGATGTCCTCCGATCCTATAGGATACCTTTTCACTGTGTTGTTTCCTTGGCTGTGCAGGGTTTTGGGGTTTGTTGTTGTTGTTGTTGTTGTTGTTGTTTCTGATTTTAGTTTTATACAGTCCCTCTTATCTATTTTTCATTCTGCTTTTGGAGTCATAAGCAAAAATACCAAGACCAATGTCACAAAGTTTTCTCCCCATGATATTTTCTGGTAGCTTTAGAGATTCAGGTCTTATTTGCAAGCCTTTAATCTGTTTCATATTGTGTTTGTGTATGATGTAAAATAAGGGTCCAATTTTATTCTTTTGCATGTGGATACACAGTTTCACCAAACTATTTGTTGAAGACACTATCTTTTTCCCATTGTGTATTCGTGGCACCTTTGAAGGTCACTCGATCATATGCAGGGTGGAACAAACATGGAATAGCTGTTAGTATGTGAAACACAAATTTTATTCTTATATTATTATTTTTAATTATTGTATTATTTTACATATGAACAACTGTAAACTTATTTTTGTCCCACTCTGTATGTGTGGGTTTATTTCTGGGCTCTATTATCTGTTTCTTTGTTCTATATATCTATTTTGATGTAAGTTCCGTACTAATTACTATAGATTTCTATTATATTTAAAATCAGAAAGTGTAATATGCACAGTTTTATTTTTTCTCAAGTTTGTTTTAGCTTTTTGTGGTCTTTTATGATCCTATATAAATTTTAGTATTTTTTGTATTTCTTTAAAATCATCCCAATGGGATTTTAATAGAGATTATATTGTATCTGCAGATCACTTTGGACTGTGTGAACATTTTAACAATATTGTCTTCCAATTATGGGCACAAGATGTCTTTCCATGAATCTTCAGTTTTTGTTTTTGTTTTTGTTTGTTTTTAATTAATGTTCTATTGTTTTGGGTGTACAAATATTTCATGTCCTTGGTAAGTTTATTCCTAAGTATCTAATTCTTTGATGCTATTATAAATGGATTTGTTTTTTTAATTTGCTTTTTGGATATTTTGTTGTATGTTGATTTTTGTATGTTGATTTTATACCCTGCAACTTTACTGAAATTTACATTTGTTTTGCCTTTAGAGTTTTGTACATATAAGATTATGTCATCTTCAAAGACAATTTTTCTTATTTTATTTCTGATTTAGATGCATTTTATCTCTTTTTCTTGCATAAGTGTTCTGGTTAGGACTTACTCTATTATGTTGAGTAGAGGTGGTGGGAGTGGGCATCCTTGCCTTGTTGCTGAGAGGCAAAGATTTCAATGCTTCACAATTGGGTATGATTCTAGCTGTGGGCTTTTTATGTATGGCCTGTATTGTGTTGAGGTAAATTCTTTCTATAGTGACTTGTTGAGAGGGTTTTTTGGTTTTTGTTTTTGTTTTCCATAAGGGAGTTGAATTTTGTCAACTACTATTTTTTCTGTCTACTGAGATAATCTTGTAATTTTTATCTTTTATTTTGTTAATGCAGTGTATCATATCAATTGGCTTGTTTAGGTTGACCATTTCTGTGTCCCAGGAATGAATACCATTTGACCATGGTATACAATTATTTTAATTTGCTGTTGAATTCTCTTTTTTACCTCAATGCTAATATATAATTATGTGTAGAATAAGTATAGAATTATTTTTAGAACAAAACATTGTTCATAGCATGGACTCTCACCTATTTAATGTAATAGCCTCTGGGTCATTTCATCATAAGACTATATATATTTCATGAGTGGAAAAAGGAATATTAAAGAAAATTTTATCTTTTAATGTCAAAGGACATATTTTAAGCCCTTTTAATTAGCACTGTCAAAACTAAAATTTGTAAACTCTTTGTTTCATTTCAAGTAGCAATTTGCAGATTCTGTCTTTCTGAATTTATACTATTTGAAATTCTCTTTGGGTTAAAACGCATTACATATTTACATTATATTTTTAAATTGTAAACAATCTTACAGATTATATATTTTTAACCCATCATTTGTTCGCTGAAAGGATTGAGATTCAAGAAGTATATGGATGTAACTTAGTTATGGAGATATTTTTCCAAGCTAAAATATACTTTCATTTTCCCTAACACATACTATATGCTGTGTTATGGATGAAAACTCTTTGGTAATTACTTCAGTACAAAAAATGGTAAATAATAAAGTAAAATGTCAGAAGTTCTCATTGGGGTAATTCTGGCATATATTGTCATTGTTATTCGAACTCACACTGGGAGTCATTCCTTTCATTGATATTGTAGAGGAATATTCACCAACATTAATGTCAATTTTGTATATAGATCTTCTGTACAATGAGACAAACAACCCCAAAGCATTTGACTTAATTAATCTTTTCTGATGCCCTTCACTACAGAACTAAAAATCTAAATAATAAGAAGGAACAGAGAATTAAGTATGTTTCTGCACTTAGAGGATGATTAATTATAATGGCTAAAATCTGAACATTAAATTGAATACTAATAAGATGACAGAGCTGGGAAATAAGCCAGTACTGTGGATACATCCGGGTGTTTTCTATCCTGCTGACAGAATAATGAAAAGAAAAAGAGGAACATAATAACAGTTTATATTCCTTTCACTTAACACAGTCTCCTTCAAATTTCTTTGCAAGTGAAAAAAGTAAATTCCTTACACCTTCTTGACCATAAATGTATACTCTATATTTATCTCTTATTGATTTGATAATCAGTGCTGTGTTGTGAAAAATGTGATATGGATTTTTTTTTCAAATATAATTTTTAAAATAGGAAATAACAAAGAGCAAATGACCTGGGCCTATAATTTATACTTTTACCCTTTCTTTGTGGTTGCCTATTGTCTGTGAGCAGCTTGTAGTAAAAGTAGAGTCCTGTCCAGTTGCAAGCTGCTTCGAGATGTTTTTGATTTACAGAGCAAACACACTAGATCGCTCTGTATCATCTGGATTCATAGGGCTACTGTAAGTCAAGTCAAAGGGCAAATAGATAAAAGGTCAAAAGTTATGTTTTAGAGCACTTTTGCCAATAGACAATAAAAATAGGGAAAACAGTTTCACAGAAAGAGTTGGAAAAACAGGAAGTTCATTCAAATTTATATTTGTTGTTCCAAGGGATTAACCATACCCCATTGATAACAGGAGAAAAATGTTCCCTAGATACTTATTTCTAAATCTCACTTCTCTAGATGTGATATTTAGAAATAGGGAAGAATATGAGGTATAGTATCAACCTCCCTGGACACTAATAAATTTCCTCTTTTTCAACATGGATAAATTTGATCATGACACCATTCTTTAGATCATTCACCTTGCTCCATTCAGTTGAAATTAAAGCACCATACTATTGCTGTGTGTTAGGATTATTTTCCCCTTTAACTCACTGCTATTGTCCATTTTTCTCTCTTTATATATGACCTGAAAGTAGATACATATCAGATCTTACAAAGTTCATATTTATTATTCTAAATAAATAAAATTAAAAATAATTTCTATAGTTCCAGAGATGTCTTTTTTGAAGAAATATATCTTACCATGTGTTTATACTATCAACAATATGTAACTACACACAAAATACCAAAATAACACTGGGTTTCTGCTTCAATGTTATGCCTCATCCATGTACAAAGTTACATTCCCAGGAAGTATTGGAACTGTAAAAACATTAAGTGAATTTTCTTTGTGCTAGGATAGCATACCTTGTTTGATGTGAAAATGAATGCTTTCATTTATTTGTCTTCTAAATTACTATGATGGCTACTGTGTAGTCTACCCCTCTTACCTCTTTACTTTCCTCTGAAAACTATGAGAAACGACTACCTCCAGTGACTTCTTTTTTGCTTTCTTCTCCATTGCTCTTTCAAATTAGTATTTCCATATTGGGTATATCACTTTATCAACTTATCTTTTGGGCACTTTTTTCACTAACTTCTTGTTGTTTTATTTATTATCTGCATTTATTTCACAAAGCCTTGATCTACATGAAGAAATGCTTTAGATATTTTCGAGAGAACAGAAATACATTAATATGCCAATTTACAGACTTTACGATCTTATAGATTTAATTTTATTGTGTGACATTTTATGAAATGTATTTTAAAATGCATTGATATACTTTTCTTTTATAAAAAAAGAAAGCTTACAAATCCTAAATTACAATTAGGAGGTACTAGAAAAAAATAGATTTCTCCAGGAAACCAATCAGAAAGACAAAGTAGAAAAAGCCTTTTTTGCCCAGTTTCGGGGCAATGGAAGATTGCAAGACTGGTGGCAGGAAGGCAAAGAAGTCAGAAGGCAGCACTCTCTGACTTGGAGCATGAAACTACAAATTCGAGACCCGGGTGGCTGTCTTCTGCAGATGTAGCCTGGAGACGTTGAAAACATACAACAGAAATCTTCCATTCTGATGTTCTACTCTATTACTATAGGAGCAAAGTCATAGCAATGAGATAATAGAGATGTTCCTAAACTGGTAATCCTGAATACTCATAGTCACAGTGTATACAGATGATTCTCTTAAATGGGAAGATAAAATGTTAGGAGTTAATAAGGCTTGTGTGTTCTGAGTCCCAGTTCTCCAGTACAAAACCAGGGCTGGACAAAGAAAACAAAGTGTATGGGTAGTTTTTCATTAGAGTTGAATGGACAGGACCATGGATTTCCACAGTAGATGTCATGGTGACAACCCAAAGAACTATTAGGAACACCCACAAGTCCACAGACCCCAAGGCAGAAGGATTCAGACTCACCCAGACACTTCTTGTCAGAGATAAGAACATGCTCAAGAATAAGACAAAGTCCCCTTCCCATGCCAACTCTCCCTTTCTCACTTCTTATAGTAAAGCACCTATTCCACCTTAGGTAGAGGGAAGAGAAACCCTAAAAGCCTGAACAATGACAGAACATTTTGTCAAAGATGGAGCAGAGAAAATAAACTTACAGTTCTCTCTGCAGGAAACAGACCACCAGACCAATCATAAAACAATAATTTTCAAGCCATTAGACATCAGACAAAAAAAAAAACAAAAAAACAGAAATATGTAATTGCTAAGTAAGGTAATCAGAATTTTAAAGATGACATTCCAGAATTATCATCATTTGGTTATTCACTCAAATACTGCTCTAGAGGAACTATGTGGATAGATTTTAAGGTTACTAATCTGCTGACTTTAAGAAAGATCACCCAGGATAACCTAGGGAATCCTAATGTGATCATAGTAGAAGAAGTCAGAAGAGTCTGTAAGACCAATTAAGAGAAAAAGAAGAGTCAGGAACAATGGGACAGTAGGAGAGATCACAGAAATTAGAAGTCTGAAAGGACTGGACACACCACTGTTGGCTTTGAAGTTGCCTACCAGTCAGAAGATATGATTAGCCCCAAGAAACTAATAACAACCCCTGTCCTATAACCACACAGATGTGAACTCTGCCAAAAATCTGAATGGATCCAGGAACAGACTGTCCCTTCGAAAGAAATGTAGTTCTGTTAGCACCTTCATTTCAGCCTAAGATTGTAGGCAGAGAAACAGCTGAGTCATACTATGTCTGGATCTACAGAACTGTGAGAAAATAAGTGGTTGTTGTTTTAAGTCCCTGAGTAAGTGTTAATTTGTTATGGCAGTAATAAAAAACAAACACACTGAAGGACAAGAAACAAAGAGGGTGAGCCCTACAATTTTCCCAGCTTCCTGTCTAGAAGGAGTGAACAGGCCATGATTGAGGGAAGGAAAGCCCAGGTAGAGCCCAGGGCACTCCATCTCTTCAGCAGACAGAACTGATATTCATGGAAAACCAAGGTGGAAAGAGTTCACAGTGCGCTGGAGAGAGATGCACAGAGAACTCTAGCAGTCTGCCAAAGACTTCCCTTGGAGCATTCAGCAGAATACTGATCAGCACTTGTGTATAAAGAAAATTCACAAGGCACTGGAAATAGTTATTCAAAACAATTCAAGGGACCCGTGTCAGGAGCTCATACAAGACCAGCAATAGTACCTGTTCCTACAAAACAAAATAAGAAAAAATCATATTCACAGGGCATCCATAGAGTACAGAAAAGAATCCTGTAGCATCAGTGGGACTGATTATCTCTACACTAAATACTGCCTTGGCCCCATAAATACCTTAAAGGAAAACCTGCAAGTATCAAACTATTTCCATAACTAAACCACATTCCAGAACTATGCTCAGTAATATTAGGATAAATTCAAAAATATTTAATCCACAAAGTCTTGTATCTAATCAAACAGGTGAGACATGTATGTAAAGAAGCAAGAAAACATGACTTGAAATGAGGAGTGCACTCAGTGAATCACAATTGACCCAGAACTGAAACCTGCAAGAATCAGCAGACAAGGACATTAAAATAGTTATTTCTGTATTCAAAATACTCAAATATGTTATGAGAGACATAGAAAGACCCAAACTGAACTTCCAGGGATGAAAATTGCAATGTCTAAAATGAACAGAACACTGAATAATGTTAATGGAAGATTAGCTATTTCAAAAAGTTGGTTAACTTAAAGATACAGCAATATCTTTAATTTAAAGAAAAGAAGAGATAGAATATATGAATGGAGTATCATTGAGTTGTGGAACTGACTGAGGGGGGGGAGTACCCAAAGGAAAAAGTGGATCAGAAAAAATATATTTTACAAATCAATAGCATAATTATTCCAAATTTGATAAAAATTATAAACTCACAAATCCAAGAAGCTCAGTGAACTCAAACTCTATAAATATGAGAAATTCTCCACTGATGTACATAATCAAATTACTTAAAACCAAAGTTTAGGAGAAAGTCTACAGAAGAGATAGGGAAAAAGAGCCAGGGACAAAATAAGTTTGACAACAGATATTTTGTCAGAGAGAAAGTAAAGGAGAAGACAGTGAAATCACATCTTTAAAGTCTACACTCAGTGAATTCAATACTTTAGAATGATATATTCAATGAAAAAAATCTTTCAAAAAATGAAGGCAAAATAAAAACTTTCAGACAGACTTCATCACCAGCAAATTTGCACTGAAAGTAATGTCTTCAGGAAGAACAAAAATGCTACCTATTGGAAATCTGGATCCACACAAAGGGATATAGAGCACCAGAAAAGGTAAGAAGTTATAAAATTGTTCTAATTGTTTAAATTTTAGAAGGATAATTCACCATTTAAGCAAACATGCTAATAATATAGATTAAGGTTTATAGTATATGTAAAAGTAATATAATATGTCACAAAAATAGCACAAAGCTGGTTAGAAGAGAAATGGAAGAATATTATTTAAGCTTCCTGCCCTATGCATGAAATCATACACTATTACTTAAAGATATATAGTGATGAGTAAAGTGTTTATACTCTAAAACCTAAAACAACCACTAAAATAGTAAAACAGAGTTATAGCTAATAAATAAAAAAATCAAAATGGTGTAGATTGATTTTAAAACATTCAGTTTGTTAAACATAAGACAAAAAAGAAGAAAATGATGAATGAAGAGCAAATAAGAGTAATCATAAATAAGTAGCAAGATGAGAAACTTAAAACTAACTACATCACTAGTCATATCAAATATAAGTGGCTTAAACACCCCAACATATGTCAATTCTATGAAAAGCAATACCTGACAATAAGCTGCCTACAAGTAATATGCATGTAAGTGTATATTTAATTTAAATATACAAACTAAAATAGGTTTAAACTAAAAGGATGGTAAAAATTAGATAAATCTCTATCCAATCTGGAGTCAGAAACTACACAGTAAGGAGCATTTTAATATAAATAATTTTAAATATAATAAAGTTTATATATAATGTATATATAATATTAAAAAAATTAAAATAAAGTAATTACAGAGGACAAGTAAAAATATGGAAGGAGAACTCTAAATGGTCCATCAGAGCATCCAGGGAGGGGCACACTGAGAACGATCAGCGCTTATTAAAGAATGTGAAGTTGCAGCCATTAGGATGGATGTTTTCTGGGTTTTCTGGACCAGATTTGGCCCAGAGATACCAGGTAAATAGGAGAATTATCTAGGACACATGTCTTTGGTCGTTGAAGGGTAGGGATTCAGAGAGTGTCAATGTACTACTGTATATGCTGAGGAGGCAGAGTCTGAGAGACCTTCCTCTGTAAAAACCAGCTTCGGCTATGATAGCTGCAGGATATTGTCTGGAGCTACATGGGCAACCTTGCAGGTAACCTGGCATGTGTGCATGGGGCTGAGGAAAGGAATTAGAGAGAACGAAACAGGTTGGGGCTCGAGTCTGAGCTGTCCAGTCTTTTGGCTATACCGCCACTGCCTAAAGCAACACATGAAGAAAACATGTCATGAAGAGAGCATGGTATTGGTGCAAAGACAAAGAAATAACCACTGTAACAGAATAGAGAGTTCAGAAATAGACTCACATATACATGTACAACTGATTTTCAACAAAGGTGCAAAGACAATTGTGTGGAGTAAGAATAACATTTTCACAAACTGTCCTAGAACAATGAGATACCCATATGCAAAAAACCTAAGCTTTAATCCACACCTTGGATCATGTACAAAAATTTACTCAAAATAGATCATACACATTACCATAAAACCCAAAACCATACAACTTCCAGAAGAAAAGAAAGAGGGCTGTCTTTGTGTCCTTTGGCTAGGCAAAGGTATTTTCAGATTTGACAGTAGAAATATTATTCATCAAGAACAAATCAATATATGTTTTTTATTACAATAAAAAATGTATACTCTTTGAAAGATACTGTTGAGAAAATGAAAAGAAAAACTCCAGACTGGGAGAAAATATCTGGGAAAGGAGCTGGGTTCATAAAGAACTCTCGAAGCTTGGTAATAAGAAAAAACAATTTAGTTGAAAAAAAGAGGGGGTGCAAATGATTGCTGTATTTTATTAAAAAGATATACAAATTAATATATAAGCATATAAAAAGATGTTAAATGTTATTAATCATTAGAGATATATACATTAAAACCAATATATGATATAGCTACACACTTATTAGAATATCTAAAATTAAAAAGATGGGCTCTACCAAATATTGGTGAGGATGTGGATAACCTGGAACTCTCCTTCACAGCTTGCACACTTAAAATGGCACAGGCGTTTTAGAAAAAGTGTCACCAGTTTTCAAAAACTTAATCACACGCTGATTCAGCCATTTCACCCCTAGGTAAATTCTACTCTCTAGGTCCCTGAGATAAATGAAAAATATGGCCAGTTTTGAGGTAGAAGAAGCAAAGATATCTTTATCAGGTGAGTTTAAATACTGAGACTTTCCCTACCTGTGCTCACCCTACTTCATGTTTTCTTGTAGAGTTGACTTGGAAGTCAAAAATAAAATATCATTAGAAAACAATTTTTGTTTATAGATCTGAGTTTTAGATATAAACTTTCAACTTCATTATTATAACTACTTTTAGTGATGAGCAGCATTTCTTACAATATTCACTGACCTTTAGATAAATCCTTGTGCACCTTCCTAGAGCTCAGCTCAGTAAGCACTTTTATTCTGCCCTCTGTTTAAGGGAATACTATATATATTATGCAAACCTCCCCACTAAAATAAAACATAGTGCATTGAGTTTAAATAAACTTCACTCATATCTTTGAAATCCTGATAATGCAAATTCTTACATTCCAGAATGTGTATACACTGAGGATTTCTTTGAGAGAAAGCTGGTAGCAAGCATTAAATTGGGATATTTAACATTTTATACATTTTATTGTAGTACTTTTCATTAAAAAAATAAAAATAAAAAATAACATGTTGACATAGCCATAACCAAAAAAATAAAAAGCTTTAAAGAAAAGAAATGATCATGCTGAGTGGTTAAATGGGTAAGACATTTAGAAAGACTACAGTGTGTGATAAGAAGCTGAGTTGAATATACCATTTAAATAAGGTATAACTGAAGTGTAAATACTCAACTTTGGTAGGGAAATAAAGTATACAAACAAGGAGAAGTATATTTATTATTAAACTTAATATTAAAATGACTTACAAAAGATCCCACACTTCATCAGATGGTTTATAAGATAAAATAATTAACAGGAATGTCTCTAAAAGACAGTGATGAATGTGCTTTCTTACACTACTGATGAACAATATTCTCCATTTAATCCCCAAGTATTGCCAGCAAAGTAGCCACTGTTAGGTTTCTGTGAGTGCATGAGTTTTGTCACTAATATCTGGAGAAGAAATTCACACCATCACATTGCTCATTCAATAGCAGTGTTCAATGCATACTTGCTGAAGGAATTAATAATAATAACAACACTAGGTACTTTTTAATTGAGCGCTTGAAATGTCCTGGAATGTTTAGATTGTTTTCTTTATAGAGTTATGTAGGGTTTCCTAGAAGCAGAGCATCCATGATAATCACAGTTGAAGAAAAGCCTCAAGAAAGATTCACAATGATTAAGGAAAGTAGTTTAGGGAAAAGAAAATAGCTGTTCAAAAATGTGGTAATCAGGCAGAGTGCAGCTTGTAGCCAAACTACTAGATCTACCCAGGGTTGTTGTGCCCTGGTACAGAGACTTGGGTTTTGCAGAGTTTGGAGGGAATGTGTAGACCCTTTCTTATGATAAGGAGGCTTCAACCATCCCAAGGACAAATGTCACAGGGAGAACAAGTGGGAGTGAGAGAAGAGCTAAAGCCTCAGCAGCATGAAGGGGAAAGGTAGACCACTGAATAAATGAAAGACCCAGGGCTTCTGGGCCTGAGCCAGCAGCATCTGCTCCAGATGTGTTAACTTATTTAATCCTGGAAACAACCCTGCCGGGTCTATATTCTTCTTGTGTCTGTGTGTTGTTGTATTTTTTAATAGGAAACTGATGCACAGAGAGTTGTCAATATTACATAGCAAAGAAGTAGTAGTACCAATACTTGGAAGAAAAATAGTGAGAGTGGGAGGGATGGAGGAGCAAGGAAGTGGAGGGGGGAGAGAGAGTGAAGGTAAATAAGTATGCAAATGTGCCTATGACCTCCTTCTACTTTTCAGATGCTCCTACAGTATCATATATTTGGGGAAATTCAAATAAATTGTTACCAATAATATTTCTGATTCTTTTCCTAATTCTCAATTTATGAAGGAACTTAGATAGAGATACATAGTACTTAGGGTACCAGTCAAGAAATACATATTTTAAAAATCCAATTTTTCATTTCAAAATTGCAATGAAAACTCCCATCTATGTATGACCAGTAAACTTTATTCCCTTCCCCAAAATATTTACTTGGCTATTTAACTTTTCTTTCTCATCTTTCATCATATATATAGGCATTGTATATTTATATACACAAACCCTTGTTTTTGCAAGATGATCTAGGTGAGTGATGTGTAAATATAACTAAAGCAATTTATGTGATATCTCTATTACTTAGTTTTAATATTTTCTAATATGAACATATTAAAACAAATTTTAAACTTAAATATATTTTTTACTATTATTATTTTTTTATATATGGTGCCCATTTTACTTGCAGACTTGTTTACAGATTGACTTTCAAAATATGAGGCACTTCGTGTAGTCCTTATCTGAGATAAACGCACTGTTACAAACTCAAGGTTTATGCTCAGAGTGTCTTTCCGAGCAGAGACTGAAGGGGGTTCTTCATCCACATGCAGTATATTTTAAAAGACATTTTAAATGAAAAATACTATAGTAGTGATAGATAAAGTAAATACTCATTATGAATTTTTTCCAAATGACATTTGGTTTGGTAACCATCTTGGGAAGCCCATTATACACAAGGGCAGAGTCCTTTGCTTTTTATAATTTGTCTCTGTGCTTGTTCCTACAGCCTCAGTGGCACACTGGGTACTTCCTATTTAGAATTTAAATGAGCTACCTGATATGCTTCTGGCAACATCAACTTATTTTGTACCCCTTTTTTCTGTGTATATGATTATATACCACAATATTTTTTAAAATCTGTGATATGAGTTAAATGACTATGGAAAACTAAAACCTTGAGGGTTTTTTTTTTGTTTTTTTTTGGAAGCATGCATTATACTTTACCTGCCACTTTTTCCATTAAACAAAAGATTGTCTAGATCTCTACATCTTTTTGGTCTTATACATAAAACTGAGCTTTGTCTTAAGTTCTCCTTAGAAGTTCCCTGGACATCTTACATCATCATCATTGCCTGTATGTTGAGCTGAATGTCCAATAATAACACAAGCTTTATCCAGGTATTTTTGTCTTTTGCATTATTTTGATGGTCAAAGTGTTTTTAAGATGAAAACCTATAGCATCATATTACACACTTCTATGTTTTATACTATAGTTTTAAAAAGTTTGATATGATTTAATAACTGAAAATATTATGGCATTGAAATGCTAATTTCAGTTCCATCAAGAAGGCATTCTCTTTTCCATATACTTTTTATATCTTTGATTTGCAGCACTTTTCTCTCAGAGGTCCCCAAGGAAGCTTGCTATATCTCCCAGTTTCTTCCTCATGCATCTTATATGGGTTTCACAGACAATCCAGCAAAACCCTGACAAAGGCAGACAAGAGGCAAAAAAGAGGAGCAGTTTTCTACATCAAAGCTATTATAACACACTCCACAAAATTTTATCCAAGATATATAATGCACATTATCCATGCATCTTGGACACATCCTTGTAATTCTAGGGCTATGGTGAGTCTCACCAGGCACTTTGAAATTGTATTTCCAAATACAGTTCCTGGTTCTTGCAATATGATCTAGACAAGTGATGCATAAACAAGCACCTTTCTTATCACACAACTTTTGGGAATATGAATGGAATTCAGGTAACAAATTCCAAACAGTTATATATAGAGAGACTACTCCCAATGATATTTCTTTTAATCCTACACATACTTCACTGCTTATATAAAACAATCACTGTCTGATGAATGATTTTAACAAGCAGCAAAGAAACAACACTGTGATGGCATAAAGAGGCAACACTTGACCTAAGAACATAACAGTTTATGATAATGAGTGTTGGAAAAGAAATGCAGATATAACAAATTGTAAATATCAAACCTATTTTGAGAAAAAGAGGAAGAATCATAATTTAATAAACATGATAATTTTTAATCAAATCAGTAACAACCATAATCACTTAAGAGGCAGCATCTGGTACAAAAGGAAAGGCTCTCAAATGGCTTGAGCACTTTTTCTTTCTATTGTGTGAAATACAGTGGTCTATGTAGTATAGGGGCTTACAGGTTGATACCATAACATTTTTTAAACTAAATCAGCTAATCTCTGGCATCAATTTAAGACCCAAGCTATAACAATGATCAGTGGAGAAAGCAAAGTCACTCTCCTAATGTTACAATCCACTTGTTTTTTTTGAGCCTATCTACTTTGAATATTAAAAATAATGTGATCTTGTGCATTTTTATTAATTAAAGCCCATGAAAAATTAAAAGTAATAAGAAGTAAAGATTTGTGGTAGCTAGAAATACTTATCACATTTTAGGGTCTTATATTTCTAAGAAAATAAACACAAAGAGACACACACATGAGAAATGCTTAAATTTAAATTCTCCTACATAGAATAGTACAATGTAAGCATCTATCTATGAAATACAAATTAAATGACTTCAATGTAATGCAAGTATATTCTTCCTGTTATACCAATGCCCATTCAGGTCAAACTTGGTATTTATCTGGAAGTAGATATTTTTCTTTTGCTAAACAACGTAACATAGAAAGTAAAATTATTTACTTAATGGAGTACTATCAGATTTTTGATAGACTGACCTATTTAGTCATTTAAGTGAATTCCTTGATTTTTTCTTTCATAAAATTAAGTGATTTAGATCATTTTTAATATTGTTAATTAACAATACTCATTTTCATTGTTTATTAATACAGTATTCACTCCACACCTGAGTAAATATTCTTTTATAAATTCACTGGTTAAATGATCTTGTGCCATTTATCACTTAAGGCACAGGCATGTTTGTACTTTAAAGTTCCTTCTCTACTAGAAGTAATTGAGGCTTTGAGTTTCCAAAAGGTTAACTAACCTATGAATGACCGAATAGTTTCATCTCAGAGGGTCATTGTTCTTAAAAGTCACAGTCATTAGATATGATTATAGCTTAACTACCTACCTACCTTGTACTTGTTTTTAAATAATGAAGAATTAGAAAGCAAAATAAAAATTCTCACTTTTATCAGGGGTTAGATTACCACAGGGTCAACATCTTCAAGGTGAGGGTAACAGTGCCTGGTCACAATTTTGTACTCAGTTTTGAACAGGTCATAAATTGCTTAGAAGAAAAACATGTACTCTGAATCTTGTTCTCAGGGTAAAAATCCCATAAATGTGACTACTGAAAAACAAAAACAACACCAAAAAAATCCCCACTAACATTCCTTGGGGACTTTTTGTTCTTGAATTATTGTTAATGATCATACTTGCAGACCCCAAATCATAGAAATAAAATCACATGTAATTTAAAAATTTCCATGTTTCTGTATCTAAGGAGAAGAAAACTTATTTAATGAAATCAGTCTCCTCTTCTACTTCTGGATCCAGAACAAGACTGGTAAAAGGGCAATAATGCAATAGCTCTGTTTTTCCCAATACAGATAGGATAGTGGAATAAAAGATTAAGATGTTTTAAATGAAACAAACTTTCTTATTACCAACTTCCAGTTATGTATGATATACTGAACTTCCCCTAACTGCTTTTCTTATAAATACTTATTGAATGCATGTTAAATAAATGAATAAATGAATTGCAATTCAAAAGGTATAAATAATATAATCATTAAGCATAATTTCTTCTCCTTTTTAAAACAGAGGAGCTAGTAAAGTGTTTTTAAAAGGTGTGTTTGTGTGTGTTCGGTACAGGATATGGAGTCTAAAAAAGTGTGTTGTGATATGCTATGTACAACTGTAAAAGAAAAATTGTTCCAGACTTGTTAAACAGGCAAGAAGATTTATTTAAGACTATTGCAATAGAAGAGAGAGATTGCATTCAACTTCATTGGGAAAAAAGGTAAGAGAGTTTTAAGTCCTGGAGTAAGCAAGTGGAAAAGTACTAAAGGATTTTGTGGGGACACTGGTCAGTATGATGAGGTCATCAATGTTTGCTGATCGGTGCTTTTGAAAGTTAGACTTCTACTTCCCACAGAGACTGCAAGACTGTGCAAATTCGTTCTGATGATTATATTTCAAAGGGGTGCCTCCCAGATCCTTAAGAAAGACATCTCGCAGGTGTAGAAGATTTATATCTCAAAGAGACAGAAAAATAAATTACAATTGAAAGTTTTCTGAAGGAAATGTTCTAAGCAAAGGAATGGCAGGAACCTATATTTTTTATATTTTATATTTTATATAAAGTCTATCTAAAGGTTACTCAGGCTTAGGAGGACATTGAGACCATCTTGGCCAATAACTATGGTTATACTTTATTAAATCTGCATATTTATATATTATCTTTATGTATGTGAAAATGATATTGACCTGGCCTATACCAATTAAAAGTAGACATGTTCCTATTCCAAAAGAGCTTAAAACATATTAGCAAATAATATAGAATTTTAAAAAATGAAAGCATAGAATACATATTTGTGTGTTATAATTATCAAATGCGTGATCCAGACAATGAATTGCAAGTATAACATATTTATATATCAAGCTGGTGCAGTATCGAGTGAACGAAAATTATGGGCTAGTTTATTTTCAAGAACAAGCCCATTTACATTTACTGATAGAATAGTTCATTTTCTAGCTATTGAAAATATCATTTGAAACAATGAATTAAACTTTAAAAATCAGATGAAGAGAAGAGCTGTAAGAATAGCTTCAATATCAGAATTTTAAATGATTACTGATACTTTTATTTAACTTGGGATTTGTTAGTGGTTAATTTCAGTTTGTAGAAAACTTCTGTGATCCTGAAAGAGGTACAGTAGATACCATGTTGACAACCCTGACTTGCACTAAATCAGACTTTTATTTCTCTCCCCTGGACTATTGAGTGTTCCTCTTTTCTGTCCCCTTTCTTTCAATGCCTCCCCAAAACCCATCCTACTGCCAAAATACCAAACTTTATAGTGAAACCAAAGAATGCTTTGTTTAAACCACTCTATCCCAACTCTGCTATGTTGCTTTTTTGCCCAAATCATGTTACAACAGTTTAATATAGTGAGTTTTATACTCCACTATACTAAAGAATAGAATGCTTGTTTGAAATGCAGATTCCAGGGCCCACACCCAGAAGTTCGAATATTTAACAGCATCATAACCAATTTGTGTGAGGAAGTTGTAAAATACTTCCTTCAGGTTTGTCTTAAGAGCTCATTTCAATGTGTTATGGTCAGTGACAGAATAGGGATGGAAGTTATATTTTCCTGAACTGACTTGTTATTTACTTTAGATGTTGCAACTATGAAGATACTTTACATAATTGAAATAGTAATAAGATGAGAATAATTCTAAAAATTTTAAAAAGTCAATTCTGCAAAGAATTCCTTCACACATACCCTACTCCAACCTCTGCCTCCCTGATGTTCCTCTATACTGAACACATACATCAATTTTTCGCACTCATTATATTGCATTTCGATTATATTGTTTAAAGCTGAATATATTAAGAGCTCTGTTGGGAATAGGAGCATAACATGTTCATCCTTGTAGCTCCAGCATTTAGCACTGGGTTTGACACATTATAATATTTTAATAAATTCCAAAATATTTATTTAAGATATATAGTTGACCTTTGAAAAATGCTGGTATTAGAGACAATAACCTCTTGCCTCTGCAGTTGAAAATCCACATTTGACTTCCGCCCTCCCCCAAAAACTGAACTATAGATTTCCCTCAGTATCCATAGGTGATTAGTTCCAAGAACACCCCAGATATCAAAATCAATGGGTGTTCAAGTCTCTTTTATAAAGTGGCATAGAATAATATATACAGCAGGCCCTCCACACCTATAGATCAACTGTTGTTTACATCATGGACATAAACTTGGGGATACAGTGGGCAGACCGTATCTTCATTGAAAACATTCTTTTGTAAGTGGAACCACACAGTTCAATTCTCTGTTGTTCAAGTATCAATTGTATAAGCATATTCTTCCAGAGCTACAAGCGAAGTGGGAAGTTTCTAAATCTTAATTATTTTAGTATATCAGGTTCCCCAGTGGGGGGCATGTGAGACATAACTAATCGATGTATATCTCTCCCACTGATGTTTCTCTCCCTTTTTCCCTCCCTTCCCCTCACTTGAAGAAGTAAATAAGTAAAATCTTAAAAAAAAACAAAAAACACCGGCACAATTCATATAGATACATGCTTCCAAGTTCTTTCATTAAACAGATCCCTGCAAGGACTGTTGTCTCACTGACAAATTAGTGACCATACCTTTTGTGAGCATTGTATAATAAAAAATAACAACTCTACTTTGCTATTGTTTAAGAAAGAATAACTTTGAATTGAGGGGCCTTTATCTAGTTAAAATGAAACATTTTATACATATATTCTGGTGTGACTAGATTGGACTTAATTTCCCAGTCAACAAACTTACCAAAACCTTAGAAATGATTGATTTGAGTGCTACTTTTAAGTGACGTTCATATAAGTAGGAACCAATTTAGAAATAGTTTCTTGTTAATGTGCTAAATTTTTTCATTAAAAAAACAGAAATATTATTTAAGTCTTTGTCTAGTTATTTAGTTTATATATTTGCTTTTACTATCTTTCACTTCCTCATTCTGAGTATTGTGCATAAACATTTCCCCATACTAACCTATAGATTATTCATGACAAAATTTCACCATTCTGCAGCAAAAGGAGAAAAAACAATATTGTGCCTATCTCTATATTTATTTTTCATCACATAATAAGAAGCTGATGATTCTACATTGGGCTCTAATTAGACAAAAAAAAATGTTCTCTGAAAATCTAATGTCTATGCCTATATTTTATGCTTTATTCTGACCCTATCACCCAAGAGACCCAGAGATCGATCAATTATTATCCTATCTCCCACCATGAACTTTTAATTTTCCTGATACCATTTCATGTCTTTAACCCTTAGCCTTTACTGTGCTTCATTGTCTCAGAGCTTTGCTAGGTTATGACCTACCCTATCTGATAAAATCAGATGTAGTTCCTCTGTTTTCTTCTTCTTCCACCTGATAGGGGTCAAAAGAATGCCTAATACCTAATTAGTAGGCTCTTCTCACTAAAAGATTTTAAAGGAAATTCTGGAAGCATGTAGGTAATACATTTTTAATACTTATTAAAAATGATCTATTAGCTTGGAAAATAAAAATGCATCAAGATTACACTTATTTCCCATTTCTCTGGGTAAAACTAGAATATGTGAAATGAGGATATTCATAAAAGTATAGTAGTTATCAAAACATGACAAATCAGATAACATAAGGAACAGAGGAGACCAAAAATATCAAAATGTATGTTAATAACAGGCCCCCAGGTGAACCAAGCACATAGCTGGATTTTCCCAAATACAGCAGAATCAAGTATACATTCACATAGTTGAAATGAAAATGCACAGGTCTTGATCTTGATAGATAAAGTGTCTTTATCCTCAGGGGGATGATATTAAAGACAGAGAATCCATGCAGATGAGGTAAATAGTATCAAAGGAGAAGTGTCTGGTTGTCCAAATAGATCCCCCTTGTAGAATAACAAGAACTGGTTAGGGAGAGGTTTGCATAGGAGTAAAAACTGAGACCAAGGGAAAGAGAATAGGTTTGCATTGCTGGATGTAGTTCACATGTACAATGAGTATGCAAGCTTGGGAACCTCTCAGGTCAGCAGCTGTGTTGAATTGAACCTACTAATATTGTTGAGTGAATATGAAGGATGTAAATATTATGTAGGATTTCTTTACTACATTTGTCCTGGCTGCCAAGACTCCTGCAAGGTAAGACCCTTTGGGGAGCAGGAAGTTCAATACCATTTATATGATAGTTCCAGGTATTCTCCTGGTTTTTGAGGAAAGGTTCTAGGCTTTATTCATCTATATCTATGCACAGTCAATACTTAGAAGAGAGAGTGCCTACACTTATAGGTCTTGGAAATTAGTAATTAAATAATCGACTAATAGAGTTACATATAAGATTAACATGTTTTAAACAGTAAAATGAATCAGACACTGGAAATTTTACATATAATGACAAGTTTAATGGGTGCGATCATGTTTTTCCTGCCCTGAAATTATATCATGTAAGAGGCAGCAGAGTCCGTTTTTGCATAGATCTGATTTAGGATTGGTCAACAGTTATGTCAATAATTAATAACAAAAATCTGGTTCACTTAATAACACATAATTTCATATTGCAGTGGCTTTCACAGAATGAGGGAGTTTATACCAGTGGATAAAATGAATAAGATGAGACTCAGGTACATTTTTAAAAGAACTGTCCAGGAAGTATCAATGTATAACTTTTTTAAAGAGGAAGGATCATAGTGATAAAAAGTTTGATCTAGATAGGAAATGATAAAATATGATTTTAATCTTGTCTCTGATATCAGTTGTTTGTGTAACTTGGTACACTACAATTTGCCAGAATTCCATTTTCCTCATTAATTAATAGAAAAGTTGAGAGTTGTGATGCTTGGATGCATGATGTTTGGGTACTGGATTGGGTAATCTTTAAAACCCCTTTCTGTTGAAATGTTTCAAAATTTTATGAGTTAGAAGTAAGCTAAATAAAAAAAAGAAGCATTCATCCCATCTTCAGAGAGGACCTTTTTGTCTAATGGTACATTTCCTTGAAATGGGAACTAAACACACAAATTCTCACCCTGGGGAATTGTGCACTATGACCCACACTACTGACATGTCACCTTTGAGAGTGTATTTCGACTACATATTTCCTGTATACGAGGCCCAGAAAGTATCCAGACATGTACTATGAACAATAGAGACATTTATTGAAGAAGATACAAAATGCAAGAAATATTATACATAATACAATGATACCTCAGTCCCCTTCAAAGTAGGAACCTTGGGATTTCACACAGTTCTCCCAATTGCCATCAGCTGCCCTGTTGAAATTTCCTGAATTTCACAATGACCTGAAATCTCTGCCCTTTCAAAGGTGATTTTAGTTTTAGGGAAAACCAGAAGTCACAGGGCATCAAACCCAGGTTGTACAGGGGCTGAGTCACCTAGATGAGCTAATGTTTTGCCTAAAAAGTGCATGAGACGTGATGCATGAGCAAGTGTGTTGCCTGAACAAGTGTGTTGTTAGATGAAGTTACCAATCACCAATTACCATAGCTGCAGGCTTCCAAATCATCTACATAGTTTCTGTGGAGGAATGTTCAAGCCTAATACAAAATTTGATGCAGACTTGTTGCTCTACTTTCTGTCATTTTGAATGTGATGGTCACACAGTACAACATGCTCACTCAATAGCATCTACCACCCTCACTGACTAGTATGGCAAAGTCATTACTGTTCCTACATGTACATTTCAATCCACTCTCATTGGCTGCCAAGTTACATCAGTGTCATAGAAACTGTTCTCATTATATTAACAACGGCTCGACTTTTTCTGGACAAACCTGGTACATGAATAGGTTTAGATGGCATGGACAATGAGCAAAGAAGATCACCCTTTCACAAAGATTTCCTGGTTCAGTGATTTCCTTTGAGCACTGTCAGGGCCACGTGAACACAATAATGACAGACATTACACAGTGGAAAACACATAACCAATAGTCATCTTAGGTGTCAATGGACAGCACCCATTTGATTTCCTTCTTATCCTTCATGTAGGTTGTAGGTTGACATGTGGGCTGTGGTTCTGTTCCATTAGTTTTCTTTTTCATTAACCCACGTTGAAGGAACAGGATCCATTCCAGGCCTTAACTCATATGATAGAGACAAAAACAGAAACAACAAACCACATTAAATCTTTGCATTGATGTGATATTTGTCACATTCTACTGGCTAAAATAAGTTATATAGCCATGGCTGATAATGAACACGGAATGCATTCTAACTATGGGTAAGCCCTGGTAGTGGCTGGGCAGGGACCAGGATACACAGGGCTCGACCAGCAGAGTAAGTGTGATGTGGTGAACGATAACTTTGAAGCCGAAACCCAGAATTTCACCATGAAACTGATTAGAGTCCCTGGATATTGTTTTTGATATACATCTCCCTACTTCTTTATCTCAGATACCCACTTCCTTCAACACTGGACTTTAGTGGGATGCTAAATGTGGGTCCAGTAGAAAAGAAAACAAAGAAGAAGAAAAAGAGTTAACGAAAACAGCATTCATAATTATTTATGTATTTTGGAGGCAAAATGGAATTTGGGGTAATTTATTTCAACATTTTCATCTGTGAGATGAGGAAATTAAAAAAAAAACAGAATGAAAGGTACAAACAAAAGGTTTTGCAGATGGTCGTAGTTTCGAGTTTTGATATCAGGTTTTTAGACTCCTGTGTTCCTTAGACCAAAAAACAGCTTTACTTCTTGTCAGTCTGTGCCCATAGTATATGACCAGAGATTCCACATTTCTAAATAGTGATTTTCACTAAAGAATGATATACACTTCTCTCTCTGAGATTTGTTTGTTTATGCAGTTATTGAAAGTATACAAGTTGGAAAACTAAATCACCACCTGTTCAAATATCACCATTTCACTTGAACACTGAAAATAAGTTGAGCGCTGTAGAACCCCTCGGGGGCTTCGTATAAATTTCACTGAATTGTAATTCAATATTTTTATTTCAATTCACACAACTATATGTATTGGTGATATTGGGTTCTCTCATCATCACAATGAACTATGATGTCTCTTTTCTGAATTAAATTTAAATTGAATTTGAAAATACTTTCCAGCACATAAAAAGAAAGACCAGTGAAATGCTTCATTTCTCTCCATCTTAAAAACTAAAGGGAATAGATTGCTGAGTACTTTATCATCAGAAGTTCATATTCTGTAAATCTGAATTGGGAAATGTGAAAAAAATCAAGCCATTTAAATATACTAGGAGAAGGGGGAGGAGGGAGCAGTCAAAATAGTCAATTCATTTTCTGTGATTAGCTGACTGTATTCTGATTTAAGTAGCATTAAAATATTATTTTTCATTTTCTCTCCAAATGTGTTATAAAACTATGAAATAAATACAATGATCATAAAATTAGATATATACATATCTATACACAGGTATGTATACATATATATATAAAATATATAATATAAATACACACATATGATCTTGTTCCTTAAAAAATAAAATTAAAAAGTAGCTACTGTCAAAGTAGGTGCTGCCTTCTGAATTCCCAGATTACAGGTGTTACCCATGATATAATTAACTTAAATGACTATCTTTCTTTTATGATGACAAAGGTGGGACAATTTATGTAGCTACCATCTATCTTGTAAAGAGCTTATAAAGCCCTTACTCATGATTGGCTTCACACACTGATTAATAGACACTTTCTACTTCAGACTTTAATTAAAAGCAATAAAAGCAGTCAACTGTAGGCCATGAATGTGCTGATGACAAAAAAAAAAATGCCATTGGAGAGATGGAAGATCAAGCACTGAACAAATTTAGTGTGAAGTCTTGTAAGTAGATCCATATGCCAGCGCTTAAACCTCCCTGAGACAGTCACAATCGTGGAGGGATCGCACAGATAGAGTTAAATAGCAATTAAGAGTAGAACCTTCAGTTTTAGACCAAATCTGCTTTAATTTAAGAGAAATCAACACCATATTTTTCTATATTTATATAAATGTCAAAGTTAGTGAAAAGAAAAAAATTAGACAACTTTCGAATGAGCAAACTCTACCCTGCAGGTTTTGTTTTAAAATACAAATTGCTAAATTAATTTCATTACATCTGAAGAGTAACTTAATATAAATCATTGAACAGATGTCATAGACTATAGTGATTCATGGAGAAGATTTAAGCAAATGGTTATTGATTCCCATAGTATTATGCTAATTATTCATTTATCACTCTACAATAAATGTTTACCTGTACTTTAAGCCATATAACATATAGAAAGTTGGCAAGTAGAGGAAAAATAGTATTAGCAACAAACAAGAGCATATGAGTTATGTGATTTTTGCTTTCCACCCACATTTCTGCAGTACCCTGTAAGCACCTGACTGACGGAGCAGTAATTGCTGAGGAATCCCTTAACACCTGATGCACACAGTTGAAAATTTATAGAGATGCAAGTACGGTACATCCTTAGATTTCCAAGGTTCTAAGGTACATTCTCTATTGGCATACCTGGATCAAAACCAAGTAAGGAGTTCAGAAAGTGTCTGAGCTCAGTTTATCTTTCAAAGGAAAGCCTATTTCTCAGTCCCCCTGAGGGGAGCCCTGCAGTGTTTGGGCATGATGTAAGGCCCTGACTTTGCAGGGCTCAGTGTTTTGGCCCAGAAGGCAGACAGATATACCAACTTAGCAATTTAAGAGGGCAGTGTTACAAAGGTTTAAAAAATGAAATCTACTGTGACAGGAAAAACATTAACATATGAGTTTCATAGCCTCTCCCTTTTCATTCCCCATTAAAGATAATTCTATCTCAGCCAGTTTTATTCAGGGTCTACGTACAGGTTGGCAAAATCAGAGAGGGAGAGTTGGAAGACTAGAAATGAAAAAAGCCAAACACAAATTGATTGATTTTGTTGGAAAATGCAGAGAATTTCTCCTAGAAAAGAGAAGATATAGAAAGTGGCACTGAGGATAAACAAAAAACAGCCCTACTGTGCTTTAGAGAGACAGTGGGGTGGGGGGATGGGGCAAGTTGAAAGAGGTCGCACAGCTTTGCCCAAGGGAGTAGAATGTGGGAGAATGGAAGAGGAAGGAAAATTCTCAAATATGTTTTATTAAAATTTCTTTATGTGCCTGTGATCTTGTGACAGAAAAATAAGATATATATGAGTTTTAAAAAAAATTTTACTTATAGGCTAGGGCTTCATTTTTTAGTTCAATATTTTATAAATTCATCCAAAATGACTACTAATTTATACAGATTTTGCTATTATAAGTGCAAAACCTGTCTCTCTTTTTTAAATTCATGTATCTAAAAATCTTGCCAATCCCTCTTAAAACTACCACAAGCCTATTAATTCTAGTCACTCAAAACATGAGACAAGTTTAAACTATATTTTAGTGTGCACTTTTAAGATGTGAATTACATTAGTATTGGACATTTTGGAGTAGATTACCTTTCCTGCTAAGAGAAAGAGAACAATATCTTCTTATGCTACTGTAATTCTATAAATCTGAATTTGAAATGTCTAAATACACACACACACACACACACACACACACACACACACACGTTTGCTGGTATTTTTCTCCTAGAAAGTATGATATTCTATTTTGTAGTTTTATAACCTTTATTTCATTTGTAAAATACTATGGTTTGATTCTTCTAAATCATAGAAGAAAAGCACATTTTTCTTATCATATTTCGTTAACTTATAATAAAATAGTACAAATCTCACAGACTGCTTTATCATCAGCCCACAGTTTATTAAAATTCTAATATTAGCAATCAGATATTTTTGGGGGGATTAAATTTATCTGTTACTTCTTTTCATTTGATTGGTAGACAGTTTCTATTTGCATATAAAATCTTTAGGATATAAATTGTAAACAATTAATGACAAGAATCCTAGACCTAAAAATATCTTTCTAAATATAAATTCATGTAAATTCAAACTTACATGTATACCATTTCTTCTAAGTCAAAATTAGTCCACAGACTTATCTAAACCCTTACATCATCATTATGTTGCTTATATAAATTTCAAATATATTTGATAGAGTCAGTGAATCTATTCTTTATTTTTAGTTAGCATATGAAGATATACTATGTTCTCACTGTAACTATTTCTCTGTGTGATGTTGGGATCAAATGTAGTGGCCCTTTCAACCAAAAAAATATTAATTACTCCCAACCTAGGTCTAACTATCACTAATGTTATTTCTCTCAGCTACTATGCTTTAATAAGATTAACACATTTTCTCTTTTCTGGGATTGGCACCCATGCTTCCTGTCCCCCTTAAGTGAGACAAAGAGGCTAGAGGGAGCAAGAGACAGGAGAGGGACCACCCTTCCCTGAGGAGATGAGGCTCTGAAAAAGTTATTTTTCCTGAAAAATTATCTATTTTTATAGAAAATACACTGAGTGTATTTTTCTATGGTTGCATTCTACCTTTAATGCCAAATCCATGAGGTGATCATTTTTGGTTCTTCACCCCAAAAACCTGGTGGTGGGATTCTTGGGTGTAAAACCTATGCAAGTATAAATGCCCCTCAAAGAATTTCTCATTCTCAAGCCAGTCCACTCTTAGCCTCCAGAAATATGTCAGAATTGTAATTTAAATGTTTCTATCAGTTTATCACTCCAGGGACAGCATCTCCATTGCCTCACAGGATCTCAGCTGTGACTGGATCTGTGGGTCTCTTTAAAGTTCAAAGCAACTGCTAATCCTCAAAACTCATCTTTCTTATGGGCTAAGAAAAGTTAATTTTCAGTTTGTCCATTTTCTCCCTCTTGTTATAAGGTCAGAAGTGATAACTTCCAAACTCTTTACATATTGGAGCTAAAGCTAGAACTCTTCTCAATAAAGTTATTTTTAAAGTGTATTTTTCATATTTCTTTCAGGTAGTTTTATTTTAAATTTAGGGGATGACATAATTTAATCTGTTTAACTTTTATTTGGTTTATTGCAAGCTTAGGTGTTTGAATTTTACCAAACTTATACTTAACAACATTTTTCAGGATTAATGTGTGGAGTTCAAATTTTAAAATAAATGAAAGTAAACAGTAACATAGGATTTATAATTTTGGAAATTCAAATTGTAAATTATATCTTAAATAATGAATTTACTATTCATATATCTCTGGTTCCTTTAAACCTGATACTATAAAGTACAAATATTGGCTTGGCCAAAAAGTCCCTTTAGTTTTTTCTGTAAAATAAAAGACACATTTTTTGTTTTCACCAATGACTTCATTGATTTGGGTATTTTGAGTATGTTACTGGTGGTGGATAGTGGCCAGAAGAGCTGCTAAACATCTTCCAATGCATAAGACAACCTCACAGCAAATAATTATTTGGTCAAAATGTCAATAGTACCAAGATACTTCACAAACCACTCTTGACATATTCAGTCACAGCACCTTCTCCATACCCTGCACACATCTTTTTTATGTGTGTTTCAGTGCACTTTTAACTTTCTTGAAATAATAAAGCATAATAAGCTGAAAGTGTTGCATATCTTCTTCAATAATAAAATGGCTGTACAAAAATTCACCAATTTTGATTTTTTCAAAATGCATGCTGGTGTGACAACTGTCACAATACAATCTAACAAAATTGTTTCAAATGAAGTTAAAAACAACCAAGAACTACCAGAGCCATCATGTGGAAAAATCTAAATGAACTTTTTGACCACCTCAATCATTTAGTTCAGTATTATTAGAAAAAAAATTTCTATTTCATTATACCTCTGAGAATGTGAACCAAATATTAATTTACCAAGCTTCCTAATGACAACCCCGAGTAATTATATACCTATAGTTTATTTCCTGAGAAAATGTCTTCAAACATATTTATATTTCATATAAATAAAAAATATAACATAATGAATGATAATGTAAATTAAAAACTAAATTGTGTTTTTTTATTAAAAAACATTAAAACAGTAATATTAGGCATAGAGCTCAATCTCTCTCTTTCCCCCTCCATCTTCTCACCTTCTTGCTCTCTGAAGATCTAAAAGAATAAAAATATTTTTGATAAAGCCACTATTAACTGGTAGTCATTTTGTCATTATTTATATATGAATAATCAAAGGAAAAAAGACAAAATAAAACTAACAAACAATGATACATGAGGATCATTTAAAAAATATTGTCTAGAAATATTAGTTTTGTTTTACTCCAAAATGTCCAATAATGTCAATGGTAGGAAAAATGGAGGGTATTTGCTATTTCAAGCCAAGGAAAGCACAATTTTTTATTGTTGTATCCCCTCCTTTTCTTCAAGGGGCTTGACATACTCCATGAATGTTGGAGAGGAAATTTCTGTAAGGCTTCTGTCCACTTATGAAAAATATTTCTAAATAGATGTATAAGTTTATCACCATCATTATCATCATCATTCTCTTCCTGAACTTTGAGTCCTTTCATTGTATCTGGGACCTTACTCACTTTGAGCATTTGAAATTTTCAAAGCCTAATCTTGACTAGAAGAGGTGCTAGAAAATGACCTCATCTCAGCCAAGCAGGTTCTTCTATTTAGGATTTTGAATTAGAATCGTGACATGCTGCAGGAGCCATGAAAACAAAAGTGGGGACACAATTAGTGGAAGTGATGTCTGAGAAATCAGTGGGAGGTCTAGATGGCAGAGACAATTGTGATTAAGCTGTGACACCCAGAGTTGAGGGAAAATAGCAGCAGTTTTCTCAGTGAGCTAATTTTGCGCTTGACTATGGCTATACTTCTACCTGCAATGCTTTTATCTGTTCCTACTGACTTTTAACTTATTACTCCAGCTACTCTTATGACATAAGGCTATACCATTATAATTTTCTTAAATATCCTGACATACATTTTACTGGTCACAATTAAGAATCCTGGTTAATACTGAGACCATGACTAATAATATTATCTTAAAATGAGCAATATCTCTAAAATTGAATTAGTGGTTACATCTATTGTGGTACCAAATGAGTGAGTGTTCTTTAATAATATATAATGATAAAATTTTAGTGTACCAAAGGAAGCTCAGATTTTCATTAAGGGTAAGAAAAATAGAAAGATGTCTGCCACTGTACTTTCTTTCCTTATTTTTCTTTTTTTGTTTTACCTTGAAAGCCCCATGATAAAACATCCCAAAATTAAATATGAGATATTGCTGAAAAATAATACTCCCAGGTTAGAAAGCAGTCACACACTTACTGGGGAAGAGGACAGAAGAAGTAGGAATAGCATGGTTGCCAATGACACAACTAGATCAAAACCAGAGGACATCTAGTGACTGATGTGCACGAAGGTGACAGGAAAGGATGATGTTGCACTACACGAACAATCAGAACTTGGATCACAAGACGCACAGATCAAGACAAACCTGACATTGCAGAACAAGAAATAAAATGGTTAAACATTACAATTCTGGTGTTAATAAAATAAAATTGACTCGAGTGGGACATTTCCAGTCAGGCAAATACAAATGTTCTACCCTGGAATTCACAAACTCAGAAAAAAAACAATTGCTTTAAAACTGAGGTAAGATATACCACAAGCAATTAGGGGGTAAAAAACAAGGTCAGACTTAATAATATCAATCAGACTTCTAGGAAAACCTATTAAAACAATGATCATTCAAGTCTATGCTCCAACTACAGAATCTGAAAATGAAAATTGAAAACTTTTATGCAAGTAACCAAGAAGAAATTGATCACATACTAAAGCAAGACATGCTATAGCTTATTGAAATGCAAAAGTAAGAAATAAAGCAGAATCAAATGTCATTGTGAAATTTAGACTATGAGTCAGAAATGAAGCAGAAGATTGGCTTGTGGATTTGTGTGAAGTCAACAACTTGCCCATCACAAACACATGCTTCAAACAATGAACCGACAACTGTACACATGGACAACACCAGATAGCCAATATAGAAATCAAACAGACTATCTAATTGGAACCAGGAAACAGAAAAATTGTATTCTCTCTGCCAAAACAAGACGACATGCAGATTGCGGTACTGACTGTGAACTGTTAATATCAAACAAGGGAATAAAGCTGAAGAAGGCACCAAAAGAATGCTAGTGCTAAAATATAACATAAATAACATAATTGATGGATTTAACATCTACATAAAAAACAGATTTGCACTGTTAAACTAAAATTCACTGAGTACCAAAAGAACTATGGATTAAAACTAAAATATTAATAAGAAAGAGTACAAAAAAATACTGCCAGAAGTAAAAATTAAAGAAAAATCAAGATGGATGACAAAATGTACACTAAAGTTTGTTAAAGGCAAATGAGAGGCAAAAGCTGACAAAAGCAGAATTAGAATCCTGAATGCTGTTTTTTAACAACTATCTTGTAGAGATAAAAATAATTACAATGGTCAGTGTAAATATGTAAAAGAGAACAACAAAAATAAAAAATAGTCAATGTAAAGAGATAAAAAAAAATAACAACAACGAAAAAAAGAAAACAAGAAATCTCTACCAGAGGAATCAAGAAATAAAAAGGAAATTCAAACTTAGACTAGAAATGCTGAAAGACCTAACCAAGAGAAAATAAAGGGAAAGTGGAAAGAGTACACTGAAAATCTATACAGAAGAGACAAAAAAAAAAAAAAAAGATGACAGCCACTTCTGAACAAGAGTTCTATGAAGAAGAACCTGTAATTCTAGAAAGTAAAGTGAAAACTGCCAAGAAACTATTGGGAAGGAAAAAAAAAATCACCAGGGGTAAATAGAACAGGTAGAATTATTGAAAACCACAGAAACAGAATCTGTCAAAAATCTTAACATGTGTATGTCAACAAATATGGAAAGAAAAACAATGGTCTAGGACTGGAAATGTTCAATATGCATCCCAATTTTTAAGAAAGCAGATGCCAGGGAGTGCAGTAACCTTAGAACCATTGCTCTAATTTCTCACAGAAGTGAAGTGATGATCAAGGTGATCCAACAAAGGCAAGAAGTGCCAAATGTTCAAACAGGACTCAGAAAAGGAAGAGACACTTAAAATCTCATTTTGACCAAAAATTACATACTGGAGTAATCCAAAGAATTTCAGAGGGAACTTATCTATACTTTATATATTGCAGTAATGCCCTTGACTGTGTGGATCAAGAAAAGCAATTGGTTGCTCTGAAAGAAATGCACATGACTCAGTACTCTATTGTCCTGATTTTTAATCTGCACTGTGGGCAGAAAGCCACAATCAGGACAGAAATAGGAGAGATAAAATAATTTTCTATAAGCAAAGGCATCAGACAATGGTTTATTTTATCTCCCTGTTTATTTAATCTGCACACAGAACATATCATATGAAAAACTCAGCTAAACTAGAAGGAGTGAATGTTGGTGGAAAAATATGAGTAACAAAATATGCAGGTGACCCCCCACTTTCCTTGGAGAAAGTAGCAATGATCTGGAACAACTGATGAGAGTGAAAAAGGAAAGTGCTAAAAATGGGACAGCATCAAAAAGGCAACAATCATGACAGTAAAAGAAACACACAACTTTAACATAGATATTAAAGGCATTGAAATTGCTAAAAAAATTGCTTATCTTGGTTTTTGCATCAAATCAAATGTAGACTTCAGTCAAGAAATCAAGAGGGTTAAGGCTTGGAAAGGCAGCAATTGAAGAAGGATAATAGAAACAAAATGTATTCATTTGAAAAATAGTATTGGGTGAGAGTTCTACAGACACCTGAAAACACCAGAAAGATGAGCAAGTAGATCCTAGAGCAAAGTAATCTTGAAACTTTGTGAAGGCAAAAATGACAAAATTGAAGTTGTCCCACTTTGGCACATCATGAAAAGGGGGGAGGGCTCTTTGGAAAAGATAGTAATGCTGGGAAGAATAGAAGGCAGCAAGTAAAGAAGAAAGCCAAGAATGAGATGGATTGACTCCGTAAAAGAAACTGTAGGCTTGAGTTTACAGGACCTGAGAGGGTTGAGCACAGAACATGGTTGACATCATGCCTCTCTCCAAATTTCCTCTAATTTTCATACACAGAGCTTCACAGAGCAAAGATATTGGAAAAACTATTCTGTATAGGCTGGCACTATGGATAATGAGGTAAATTGGTTTTTAACGGTAATCAATAATTGAGCACTAGAAGGTGAGACCCAAGAGTGACCAAGAAATATATAATATTTCTTAATATTTGTATACTTTTTCCCACAATAGCCATTGCCTTTTGTCCATGTTGGATGTTATGACAGAGTTCACAAAAGAAGATTCTCTGCATTCCATCTAGATCCACTAATTTAGTGAAGAAAATTGCACACATAATGACACAACTATTGCTATAATTACTAAATTCATTAAGTGCTTTGATAGTAAAGTTCAAGTTGATATGTTAATATAATAAGGAAATTAATTTATATTGAGATCATGAGGGAAGATTCTGTTAAAGAAGAGGTCTTAAATATAAGATATAGTTAAATGAAAGGTGATTGGAGGAATGTTTCAGGGCAAGTAAAGAGCAAATGTGAAGTCCTTAAAGATTAAATATGGGGTCATCCCAGGAAATGAAGAAGGCTCCTGTGAAGACATGGTTAGAAAACAGCCATCTGCAAGCTAAGGAGTGGCCTCAGAAAGAAGCAATCCTGCTAGCATCCTGATCTTAGACTTCTAGTCTCAAAAATTGTGAATAACTGTGTCATATAAGGTACCCAGTCTATCTTACTTTTTAATAGAAGACCTAGCCAAATAATGCAAATACTAAGTGTTTTGTTAAAAGGTGAAAAGAAACGTCTGCCCTGAGTAAGATCACATTAATATTTTTATTGTTTTTCTTTATTTTTCATTTTTTGCACATTTACAGTTGCCCTGAACTTTCCCTTTTTCTACCTCCACTCAGCCCCTACCCCCATCGCCCTGTCCATCAGTATACTGTTGTCCATGTCCATGGATCATGCATATATATGTTCTTTGGCTAATCTCTTCTTTCAGCTAGTCCCTTCCTCCCTCTTCCCCTCTGACAACTGTCAGTCTGTTCCATGTATGTATCCCTATTTTTATTTTGTCTATTAATTTATTTTATTAAATCACATTAGTTTTAAAAATTAATTAATGCATTTGCTTATATGTAATTTATAGAAAAACTGCCATACTGGGAAACATTCTAGAATTAAGGAACACAGAACATAAAGACCTTATTTGGGTTGAGGTTAAAATAGTCTCAAAATTGATGAGGGTGGGAGTCAGGTTGATGGTAGAAGCCGAGGAGGAGGGAATAGATTCTAAATTATTCAGAAACTGAAATCAAACAGACTTGACCACATATGTTTGCTTATTTGATTTTAGTGCAACAGCTTGGCCTTTACCATGTGGATTAAGGGAAATTTCCTTAACAATGACTGGAGTAAGGTAATTGTAAGAGGTTATTTTGGCTTTAGCTCTTCAGTCGAAGTATCAAGGGACAATATAGCAAAGACCACCCAGTAAAGACTTGTAGTATCCAGCAAGGTTTTGTCAATGAACCTTTTGATTTGAGAATTAAAGACTTTGCTATTAATATAATATAGAACTGTGGTCATTCATGTATATTTAGAAGGATAGTTTGAGAAAATGTTTGTGTGCTTGTTCTTCACCATTGCCAGGAAGCATTTGCCAGAAATTATGTCATTACCACTTTAGAGTCTGGATAAAAATATTCTTTGTGGAATAGTTTGGTAAAAACCAAAATCAATAAATGTGTCACGTGCTGTGATGGATATACACACACCTTACACTAAATGAAACTTTTGTTCTAGTAGTAACAATAACAAAACAACTACAGCAACAAGTAAGTAACAGAAAGAATCAGAGAGACATGTGTTGCCAAGGAACATCAAAAGAGCAATGGTCATGGAAGACTAATATGAACAAAGGGAAGCCTGAAGGATTAAGGTGCATTTCACATTAATTTGAACATGGATAGTATTTGACTACTCAGAGAAAATGGAAAATCTAGAAATCAGGGAAAGAATATCCCAGGTGGTCACAGTGCAAATTTAATGCCAACAAGCAATAGAAGATATGGTTTGGAAGAGATTGTGAAAGATTTAGTTATGAGACTTTCTCAAGAAATTATACATAATAAGTAGTTGAAGGATGATTGAGATTATACAGCTCTGCTTCTTAGCTCAGTATGTGTGGTTTTAAGAAAAACACACATACAACTCTCTGTCTCATTTGTTGTCTTGCTAAACAGGAAATATATTATATAGGCCATATAAATAATTGGAAACCTAGCTAATGATCCACAGATGAATACTGTTATATTTGCTTGAAGTAGTACTATATGGTCCAGTGATTGAAACTTCTGTTAAAATATTTGTTTTAAACTGTCATTGACTGAAACATAATATTATGTATCCAAACTCTATACATTATAAGACATTTCCAAAAGGAGAAATATACTGAAAAGCTCTAAATTTGATCAATGTCTAAGGAGTCAATTCACTTGGCTTCTACCCAGCTGACTACAGAATTGATATTGTGGGATTCAGAAGCATAGATCATTCACAAGTTCCATGAGAGTCAGTACTGTATTGGGTAAATGGCCTAGAAGAAAACTGGACTTAGTAACATCAGGGCAATACATCTTCCAGGCGAATGTCATTGAGCTGTATAAAAATATTAGACATTTACAAAGCATGTAGGTTTACCTCTAAAAAAATAATGTGTTTACTTTTATAATGCTTTTAATCACTAAAATAAATAAGCAAACACTTTAAGTTTTTCATGTGTAAAATATTCTACTTATAAAATCTCTGCAACTGGATTCAAAGTGCTTTCTTAAAACAAGCATTAAGGGCAGTGTCACTCACAAGTGACTCAGTGGGGTTAAAATATCTTCTGGCAACAGGTGGCTGCTATAGGATTACTAGTTCAAATTTATGTTAACATGTATCTTCTATTGACACTGGAAGCAAACATAATATTATTGTGGTTCTTTTCTTACTTTAATACAGGGTTGATATTAAAAGCCTACATATTGCATGTTACCCTCTTAATTTACAAAAAATAAGCTTATCAAAGTAAGAAAGACATGTATTATGTCCTCTGTAAGACCATAGGATGAGGAGAGAGCTGGGAATGTGCAATTCTTATGATAGGTAGATAGATAGATGATAGATAGATAGATAGATAGATAGATAGATAGATAGATAGATAGATAGATAATAGATAGATAGATGATAGATAGATGATAGATAGATAGATAGATAGATAGATGATAGATAGATAGATATTCGTAGATAGACATTTGAGCCCAGATGAAAGCCATACAGAAGTCCAGGCGACCTGTACTCTAGCATCGTCAATAAGTTTATCACAGTCTAGATCAGCTATGCCACAGTTCACTGGCAGGTCCAAGATCATGACATAAATGTTTGCTACCTTTCGTCATTCAGGTTTGTAATGGTGTTACACATCATTATCATGGCAATAGCTAATTCATACTTGAGGCAATGACTAGAAATAAGTTGGCAGATCTGAAATGAGAAGAGAGTTCACAAAAATGTTTAAGTAATTAGAACATGCAATCACTAAAACAAAATAAAGAAAAAATAGAACATGGCTAAAATATGGATTGCCTGAAGTAATAAAATTATACTGAATAAAATCTTAAATCAGTTTGTTGACTATTATATATGAAAGGAAACTAGACATCTATAAAACAAACACATGGTTCTGTCTACATGGCATAATACACTACCAGCAGACCTGCCTGGGCTCCCCATATTTATGCTGATATTAAAACCTGTATCTCTGCTAATGAGCATAAATTGACCATTTAAGTTTGTCTTAAAACTGATATTAGATTTGTTAGGCAGAGCATTGAATGAAATTGAGTAGCCCATTATCAAGTCTGAATTCTAATAATAACCAGGAAAATGGCAAAACTGAAAGAACTAGGGAATATGTACTAAGATTATAAAACTGTTCTTTTTTAAAATATATACAAATATCCTCCCTGTAGCCTGAGTCTGCTTTGCTAGTTGAGCCACCCAATATCTTAACATATCTCGCTATGTAAGTTCTTCAATCTTGGTGATGTTGTCCAGATTTTTAAAACTGCCACGCAGGCCAGTGAATCCTGACCTATTTGGCTGGACTACAATTTTTGTTTCAAAACAATGTTACCTTTCAGTCAAGAAGTGTATTATCAGCTCTAATTGAAAGGATTTAATATCTTCATATTTTATATATGTGATCTATTTGTATGTTCACTCATTACTTTTTACCCACACAGTGATATTTAATGAAGACCTACCAACATACACAAGGCAAGAAAATGAGTAGCTAAAAATAATTAAAAATCTCCATGATCTTTGCTCTCAAAGAGAATATAAATTATTGAATAAAGAAAAAGTACACAGAATAAAATTTAATGCTACAAAGCAATAAGATAAAATTTCATGGTAGAAGGAAGGAAAGATCATTGCATGATTCAGGGCTATGGGACCTTGTCACAAATAAAGCATAATTTTATATGACCCTTGAAGAAAAAAACTTGATGTGATTTAGCTGCATGGAGAGAAGAAAAACCTTCTATGCTGTTATAGTAGAAGGTCCAAAATTTTGGAGGTGGAAGTATAAAGCATGAAGAGGTAGTTGTGATGAAGCTGATTTGGGTAGAGTAACTGTTGATTCTGAATAAAAGTGGCCAATAAAGCAGAAAGCATACCTAAAATAAAAGATCAGATAGATCTACAAGGTTCACAGCACTGAAACTTCAGGCACTCAAGATATAATGGCCTGAGAGCCCTCAGTTATGTTTCATTAAGGAATCTGACTCTCTTGGGCATAACAGATTTGATATCCTGAAAGTTCTCTAGCTACCAAAGCAGAGCAGTCCAGTCAGATGGTGAATGTACCTACTCTTCACTTAGAACTAAGGTATTTTTTAACATGTTTTAGGGGTCTTTGTGAGGGTAACTTGAGGCTGGAAGTTTACCTGAGCCCAGAGCCATGATGGTCTTTTTCTTCTTCCTCTATCTCCCTTCCTTTCCTCCTGACTCCCTTGCTGGATTTCCTGAAAGAGATTTCTCAATGAATTATTTCTGCATGACTGTCAACACATGACCTGCCTCTGAGGAATCTGACCTAAGACAAGAGCCAGAGTTAAATTTGAACTCAGGGCCATTTCACTCCAGGGTTCTGCTCCTAACTCTTTAACACACCCTTTAGATGTTCGGGGCAGAGAAGCCTTCAACCGCTCTCTTAACCCCATTGCTTCCCTTGGCTAACCCCTCACTAACTCTCTGCATTATTAACACATCAAAACTTAAAAGATCCAAAAGACTAAGAGTAAACCACAATGCTTCCTGGGCTACAGACCAGCTCTGGGAAGGGGAACTTAATGGTAAAACTGTTAAATCAGAAATTAGACACTTTTTTCCCCAAGAGTCTAATACTCTTGAAGACACAGTGAAACTGAGTCATTTGCCTGATACTCAAGTGGAATATATAGTGGGCATTTATACAGTTTCCAAAGAAGTGAGAAATTTTTTTATTAATTCCTCGCTGCCTTTCATATGTAGAACCATCAAAACACTAATAAAATGCACTATTTTAATGACTGCGAATTGTACGACACAAATTCATCGAATTTAGAAACCACAGAGCTTACATTGAAAGAACATGAGTGATGGGTGACAGTTTGGAAAAGCAGGTTAAATGATAGCAGATAGAACCACAAAATAATCCCAGGGTCCTTTGCTGTTTGTGAATGTTTTATCTTTAGAGGGAAGAAAAACAAACTGAGTACTTCTTTGAGGTTAAATATTCTGTATTATATTTTATTACAAGTTTGAAATTATGGTCATTTCAAAAACCTTATAGTTTTGACTATGCCTACTTTTACACATTTCTAAATACCTTGTATAAGTTTATTTAATGTAAATTTATAATCTTTAGATATTTTTCTGACTAAGGAGTTTGAACTTTATGTGCTATAGTGAAACATTTTTTTCTGCCTGGTGATGGCAAAATGGATGAAAACTCAGGTAGCCAGTGACTATCCTCCAGCCTTAGAGAACAATATCTCATAGATTCTGTCAAAAGTAGCTCATTTTTATAGCAATTGGCCAAGTTTTCTCATAGAGTCTATTACTATTTTTCAAGTTTTAAGAAACCTCCTAAAGTTGTACTACTGGATTCATGCAGGTATCCACTTAAGAATTTAATAATTAATTTTTAAAATGTGTGCCCCAGACTTCTCATCACAACCAGAGTTATGTCTCCAGGAAAATAATAACGAATTTAAACTTGGTGGACACACACTCAAACCCTGAATAAGAGGAATCCTGAGCCCTCTAGAAAATAATGTGTTTCCAGAATATAAACCGCACTTTGATGTCTACTTTACTGCCTTGTGAAAGGATTCATTCACTGTTTATATGACCCCTGGGAATATTTGGAAGGCCAAATACAACCATTCATTTCTCTTTGAGTTTAGTCAGAATATGAAAGATAAGTGATATAGGAGAATAAAGGCATGGAAATAAAACATCTACAATGAAGACTCCAATATTATATCTCACTGAGGAATTCTCAGTATGAAGAGCAATGAGAGCACAGACACTAGGCCATGCTTGTCCATCACAGGGATTGCTGAGAGGAAGGGGGTGCACTGCTGATTATTTCCTGAGATAAGCAAGTGGATGGGCCTCCCTGCAGTGATTCTCATACCCGCTGAAGGGGCTTTGGTGCTAACCCCACACACTAACTGGCTTCAATAACATCTAAAGAAAGTCAGTTTTCCAAAGAATGGTGAGTAGTGTCAGCGTATACTGTCAGATCTGGGAAGTGAATGCTGACAGAGTGGTTCAGCTAGGTCATCAGAGAAAAATAAATAAAAAATTAAAACATTTTGAACAATTGGCCACATCTCCGCCCAATCCCTGCTTGAGGAAAGAGATGCAAACCACAAGCATATCAGAGATGAAAAGTACTTTATAAAAAGGATTGCTTCTAAAAAAAAATGTAAAGAACCATGACCGGTGTGGCTCAGTGGGTTGGCATCATCCTGCAAGCAAAAATCACTGGTTCAGTTCTGGTCAGGGCACATGCCTGAGTTGTGGGTTCAGTCCCTAGTTGGGGTGCATGTGAAAGGCAACTGATTGATATTTCCCTATCGCATCAATGTTTCTCTCCCTTTCTCCCTCCATTCTCCTCTCTCTAAAAATAAATAAATAAATAAATAAACAAATAAATAATAAATAAATAAATAGAAGTGCCCAAATATCTGTTTTGTGAAAATCATGTTATTAATAATTTTTATTAAAAATAGATATATGTTGGATTTTATGTGTCTGCTTAAAAATAACATTTTGAAGATGGCAGCACAGGTAAATATGGCACCTGAATACTCCCACAACCACATCAAAATTACATCTAGATTATAGAACACCATCATTCAAAGCTACCTGTAATCTCACTGAATGGAAGTACTACAACTAGAGATTTTAAAAAGCCTCATCAAGACTTGGGGGAGGGGCAAATATGTGGAATAGCCCAGTCACACATACTAGTGTGGCAGATAAAAACTGGGAGGGATATATCAGTTGCAGAAGTCCTCCTTGTGGAGCAAGGAGTACCAGACCCACACCAGACCCCCAGCCCCAGCTTCCAGAACAAGGAAGATAAGTTTCCATAACTTCTGGCTATGAAAACCAGTGAGGATAGTGGCTAAGTGAGATGGAGAGCTCCTGGAATCCCATGTAGTTGTGCTTAAAAGGTCTATACTTGGACTCACTCTCTCTGAGCTCTAGCACAGGGGCAGTAGCTTGAAAGGTTCCAGAGACATATGGGGAGGAACTGAATTATCCATCATCATGGTGAGAGCTTGTTGCGGGCAGTTTACTCTCAGACAGAAGGTCTGGCATACTCCACTCTTCCTTTGATGAGTCCTTCTCCTACACAGAGAAGGCAGGCAGGTGTCATATCTGAGTCTCCATCAACATACCTGACACCGTAAGCCCTGCCTGGTGGTTCCCTGAGACCCAATGCCACCCAGTTTCCAGGCTCACACAAGCCATTTCTAGTGGTTTTTCTATGAAAATGGCCTCTCTGGCCTCGTGCTTTAGAATTTCCTAAAATCTCTCAAACAAGTAGCATCTGGCCTCTGTGTGCCTCATACCTCTCACTAAGTGGCCCCAGGCCTCGCACTAGCAGCAGTTGACCTCGGTTTGCATCTTGGCCCCTCCTGGGTACCTCCACACCCAACACAAGTAGCAGCCATCTGCAGATTGTTCAGTAGCTCATGTCAGGTGGCCACAGGCAGGGTACAGGTGGTAGCTGACCCTTCACTTCCCAGAAGTACCCAGAGCTAGTGCACAACTCAGGCTGTGGATTCAGAGGGCACCAAAGCCACACTGAAGCAAGTTCTCCTCCATAGAGTCAGCCCCTACACAGCTACGCCTCCATTGTATTTACAGCCAACCCTCATAGTTGATTGGCCTAAGGGTCAATCCCTCCTAGTGATGCCCACAGCAATCAAGGCTTAACTACAAGTGGAGAGTGTATATAGCCCACACAGGCATACCTGCAGTGCCCAACTCAGATGAATGGGGAAGCTGTACCATGGGGCCTTACAGGACACCTATACAAAACCAATCTACCAAGCCCAGGAGATGTAACAGCTGTATCTGAAACATAGGGAAACAGTGAAAATAAGGAGACAAAAAAACAAAAAACAGGTTCCAAATGAAAGAACAGGAGAAATCTCCAGAAAAAGAACTAAATGAAATGGAATCAAGCAAACTGCCAGATATACAGTTTAAAACAATGGTTTTAAAGGAGGTTAAGGAAGGTAGTGAGAACTTCAAGGAACTCAGTGAGAACTTCAATAGCATGAAAAAGGATATAGAAGCCATAAAAAAGGAACCAGTCAGAAATGAAGGATACATTAACTGAAATGAAAAATAATTAGTAGGGAATCAACAGTAGAGTAGATGAAGCCCAGAATCAAATTAGTACTTTGGAATGTGAAGAAGCAAAAAATAACCAATCAAACAGAACAGTGAAAATAAATAAAATAAAATAAAATAAAATAAAATAAAATAAAATAAAATAAAATAAAATATTGTAAGGAGCTGCTGGAACAACTTCAAGCATACCAACATTACCAACATGGGGACACTGGAGGGAGAAGACAAAGCACAAGAAATTGAAAACCTTATTTTAAAAAATAATGACAGAAAACTTCTCTAACCTGGTGAAGGAAAGAAACATATAAGTCCAGGAAACACAGAGAGTCCCGAACAAGGTGAACCCAAAGAAGCCCAGACTAAGATACATGATAAGTAAAATGCAAAAGGTTAAAGATGAAGAGAGAATCTTAAAAGCAGAAAGAGAAAAGCAGTTAGTTACCCACAAGGGAGCTCTCATAAGATAGTCAGATGATTTATCAACAAAAACTTTGCAAACCAGAAGGAACCGACAAGAAATATTCAAAGTGATGAAGGGCAACAACCTACAGATAAGATTACTCTACTCAGCATAGCTATGATTTAGAATCAAAAGACAGATAAAGAGCTTTCCAGACAAGAAAGAGCTAAAGGAGTTCAGTATTCTATGAAATGTTAAAGGGTCTTCTTTAAGAAGGAGTAGGAAAAGAATATGAATAATAAAATGGTAATAAATACATATCTATTAAGAAATGAGTTTAAAAACAAAATAAACAGACTCATAAATACACAGAACATTGATGGTTACCAAATTAGAGGGGGGTTTGAAGAATGGGAGAAAGATGCAGTGATTAAGAAGTATAAATTTATTGTTACAGAATATCCATGGGTATGTTACAATACAGCATAGGTAACAGTGAATAACATTCTAATAAAAACAACTGAAAAAAAAGAAAACAACACTTAACCTCAGAGACATCTCACCAAAGAGACACTGTAAAAGATAATAACATTCATCACCTAAACTGTGCCCTCTCCTGTTTTTAAACCCTCCATCCCTGCTTCCTAGCAGGCACCAAGACAGAGATGAGTCAGCTAGATCATATGTCCATTTTTTTGCCTATGCATACTTTGCATTCAAAGCAAGAGGATTTTCAATTTCCTCACAATTATCCCTCACATTTTCTTCCTTTCATCAAATGAACATTTAAGATCACTCCCCTCCACATTTAGTAGCTAAGTGTATGTTACTCTATAATTTCAGTTGTGAGTTTAGTTTTTCACCCTCTCCACAGTTCCAAATGATTATTATATCTTCTGTTCCTCTCCAGCACTGTGTCACACTTTTAACTGACTCACAAAGTTTCCCAAGTGAACATAAGATCAGCTACATCTATCTCAAGACAATTTATGCTACAACTGTGCAGACTAGAGGGAGAGAAGCTGATAGCACCAGAAACCATTAACTTTCCTTTCCAAAATCACCTTTCTCATTAGATTTGAAAAATGTGTTTGAGAAGAGCAGCTTATGGCAGTTGACTCGATAAAACTTCAGAAAGATAGTACACACAAGGAAAGGTGAGACAAATTGCAGTGATAAGGTGTGTCAGCAGAGGGCTGATGTTGCAAGAATATAGTGTCTTTGTATCTGCAGCCATTCATTAAGCAAGGTTATGTCAGTGCTGGTGGCATAGAGAAATGAGGACTACGATATACCTAGAAGCAACTAAACATAATTATTGCTACCTCTGGTCTTCCATATCTTTCCCCAGACTACTTATTGGCACTGATATGTCCATTTGAAAAATACATATGCCATAAAAATATTGTTTTAAATAATTATTTTGGCACTTTAATAAATAATATACTATAAGAAAATACTCATTCTACATTCTGATATTAATGATTCTGAATTAGAAAAGAAATCTGATTATTAACCCTATGCAGTCATAAAAGTGTAGAGCTGTCCAATTAGCATAGACATTTAAAATAAAAAAAAAAGCAAGTTTAAACTATTATAAACATATATCTGAATATAAAATTCTTTTGCAATAATGTTAAATGTTCATTTTACCAAGTTAATAGTGACAAGCTGATAAGTGAAACATCCACAAAATCCACAAAAGATTGGAAATAAGGTAGATTCATTAAGTAGTGTTCCAATTTTTGTGTCATACATGGAGAATGTTTAGAACCTCAGCCCATAAACTTCCTCTTGGAAGGGAAACTATGTTCAGACCATAGATGAGTAATAAGAATCTGATGTAAGCAAATTACATTTGGGACAGTTAGAACAATCAAATAAATGTGATTATGGACAAATCAGAAAAGAACTTCCATACCCTTCCTCCAACAATAGCACCTTCTGGTTGTCTACTCACATATTTTGACTTCTCTTGGATCTTTTTGCTACTACCTCAGCCTAAGCTCTCTGTTATTTCAGTGGTTCCCAAACTTTGACACATGCTTAAAAAAGTCACTTCTGTAACTGAAATTTCTAATGTTATCTATTGGATCATTACATGAGCCCACAGAGATGATATACTATCCTTCACCATCAGAACGCACAAATAAAAGAAACAAACATAAAAAATACCTGATCCACATCTCTGTCAATCCCATGTTCTATTTTGCTGCTCTTTGAAAGAAGCCATAGCATGCTGGAAAATGGAACCTGGGGAAAAGCTAAAAGGCCAGTGCTTTCAGAGTAGCTGTGACCTCAGGCCAGGCAGGGAGTGGAGGGAAAAACAAATGTGACAAATAACAAAACAAATATCAAATTATATATTATCAAGAAGCATTATAAGGAGACATAACTGATTGCTCAGTTGCACAGAATATCTCTCACAGGACAATAAGAAATACTACATCTAAGAACAGTCCAATAGAAGGAAGATGGGAGAGGGATTTATTTATGGTTTCCCTTAAATCTCCTTTTTCTCCTTGGGCAAGATTATTCTCCCAGAGCATTAATTCCACCATACTTTTGTTTTATGTCATTTGGACTTTTTGGAAGTCCCTGGGAAATCAGGTATCCCCAGTCATTGAAATGTGGAACTTCATCTGGATCCTGAAGCAATGACTGCAGTCAGGGTCACTGGAGTCAGGGTCACCTTCAGGTATGGTCAGAGTTGCAGTGTCACCTTGGTTACTTCTGTATCATGAGTAAAAGCAACCTTTCCTACGTATTGCATTTAAACTGAAAGAAAACCATTTGACCTTGATCCCTGCTAAATGAGTCAGGAGACTGTGACCAAAAGCCAAAGAAATAGGTAAGTCAAAGTCAATCAAAAGATGTGCATAAACTGTGCCTGATTAAAAAGGAAATTGTATTAATTTAATTTCATCAGTACAGTTTTCTCAATGATCTTCAAAATACCAGCAATTCCAGGGGTACACTCTTGTTCCTCACCCTTCTTAACACCTCATCAGTGTCTCACCCAAAAGGTTGCTCCTTTATCCTCATCACTTTCTTACCTTCTAGAAGATTGCACTCTCTTCCTTTTTTAAAAATCTAGTTTGTTTTTCAGTTTCTCTAGTTATTATCCCTCCTTTTCTGATATTTCTAAATATTCAAGTATCGAGGCTCAATCATTAGACCTCTTTTCTTCTCCCCCTTCTCATTCTGCATATGATATCATTTATATTGCACTAAACACTATTTTATATGCTGGTGATGCCACATTTAATTTCTCTGATTTCAACCCTGCCCCTGAACTCACTTCCCATGTAGTGAACTATTCACCCAACATTTTCTCTTTTACTCTCTTCAGATCTTAACTCAAATAAATAAATTAATTAATGGAAAATAATCTTGAATCCCTAATAAAAGAGAGTCTCAACTTTCATAGTAATTAGAAAGGCATAAATTAAAATTATATTTTTATAAGTTACAACCTTTATAATGACATTTTTTTTAAAGCAAGCAAACTGGCATATAAAATGATGGTGATGGTATGAAGACAAGGCAGTCCAAAGATACCCTTTACTTAGCACTTTGGAGAGCAATAGCTGATACCTAATAAGTTGGAAAATACACATATGCTTTGATATACCAAACTTACTTTCACCTGTCTATTCTAGAGAAATATTACTGTAAGAAGGACCAATTGAGTGACCAACTATACCCTGTGCCTAAAACTTGTATGTGCTCTCTTTTAAAAAGTTTTAAGTATAATGGATATACAAAAAAAATACACATTTAATATACACAATTAGATAAGTTTGGAGATTATATATATGTGTGTGCGTGTAAATATATATATACATATACACACACACATATATGTATATCTGGAAAACCATCACTAAAGTCAAGATAATAAACCATTCCCTCCCAAAATTTCCTCCCCCTCTTTTTTTCATGGTAAAAACACTTGGTATGAGACCTACCTCATAACAAAAATTTAAGTACACAATACAGTATTGTTAAAGATAGGCATTATGTTGTATAGCAGATCTCCAGATATTATATTTCTTGTGTGTGTTCTTAAAGTGACAAGAAGGCTCATTAGAGAATGAGTTGCTATAGTTAAACACAGGAACAATCTAATTTTATAACAATAGTGGAATGAATAAAATTTGATGCATTTTTTACAATTAAATATAGAACAACTTGGTTAAAACCTGAGAATGCAATGGTAAGTGAGGAAAGCAAGGTGGTGAATACATAGATTTCATAAAGTACTATGGATGATCATATATACCTATAGCAAAATAATAATGACTTGGCCTGGAAAAAATTGCACCATATTTAACATAATGTTACTTTTGCAATTGAAGGAGAGAGATAGATCCAGATAGACAAGCAGAATAATAACTCTTAATGTAATATTTCATTTCATTTAAAAAAAGCTTTGGTGATAAAAATCTTTAAAAATCAATTTAAAATCTATATAAGTAGATAGAAACACTTGTCAAAAGCTCACTAAGTGCCATTTTCTGAGTTAGAGCATAGATTCCAGAGCCCTGAGTTTGAATTCTGGCTCTGCCATTTACTACATGTATTGCTTTGAATAGATTTATTAGCCTTTCTAAGATTAAACCTGTTTGTATATAAAATAAAAATAGTAATTGCATCTGCCTCAACATTATTGTAATAACTTAATTATATGACTCATTTATAAAGTGTTTTATATAGTACCTGGCATTAACAATTGTTCAGTAAACATGAATTACCTTACCATTAGGCTATGAACCCATGCAGTCTGTCTCTAGAGCCTCACTATGATACTTTAAGGAGAAATAAGACTGAAAAACATTATAATTAGAGTGCACTTTTTATTTTTTCTATTTTGAAAATATACCCACTGTTGATGATGTCATTAGCAGAGGGAAACTGCATTCCATTTTTTATTAATTAACACAAGACCTTAAGGATAGGCCAAGCTTGGAGAGCTGTTTTGTCATCAACTGACAAACATAATACCATATTCATTGATTTAAGCAAATTAAAATTAAAATAGAATATTCAATCAGTGATTCTTGCAAAATCTGCATATGAAGTTAAATTATTATTTCAAAACTATATATTAATAGTTATATTATTTCATAGCCTAAACTACACTGAAAAATGAATTATCAAAGTGAAAAACATCAATTACCTGTCAATATGGCAGGAGGATTAAATATTTACCAGTGGAGGGAATTGCAACCAAGGGCTCTATAAATATGTAATATAAAACTTGCTGAATTTGAGTCTATTTCCCAAATTTATACTTAATTTTTTCTGCACATTTAAATATACAGCAGAATTGAAGGTTAGAGAAGAGATAAAGGAGATATTTGCAAGAGTCATTTAACTAGAAAGACTGTTTCCTGCCTGGCCTAGTTAACAGATTTTTGCTGAGTTGGTGTTGCTCAGAGTGCTTGCCCTTGAGAATAGATGTTTTCATATTTATTCCCCAGTTTGTTCTCATTTAAACTTTTACATGGTTTTCTTCCCTAATTCCTCAGGGGCCACCTGGTCTCCTTTTCAGACTAAATGCTTGGGTGGCTACTGAAGTCAAACTGGTAGCCACTTGCATTCAGCGATGCCCTCTCCAAGCCACAAATTCCACAGGACCCACAGAGCAATAAAACACAGCCCCTCAAGAATGAGGCCTATTACTCTATTTCACTGCTATAGTCTGATTCAGTGAAAATGCTCTAAAGTTTTCCCATGTTTCTTTTTTGCAAAACCAGAAAAGTGTAGGATGTTTGAGAGAGATTTAAATTGTTCCAGATACAGCAAAAATCCAGACAATTCCCATCTCTATGTGGACCTCAAGATAAAAAAGAATCAAAGACACAACAGAAGCATGTTAAATGTCAGGATTACTCACACATGTACTCATACATATGTACTGCTGTGAAATATCCTATTAAGATTTTTTAAGACATTCTATAGATGTAGTATTTTACTAACTTGTATAAACAGATTTGTATAAGTACAATTAAATTTTGCACCAACTAATTTACTTTGGAGCATTTTAGTTTTTAGTTATCACTTTATGACATATATAGTGTGATATATAGAACAAAAAAGACAGTACTGACTTTGTCTTCAAATATGTGTAAAGAAGCTTTGGCATTCACTTCAAAAAAAATAAATAAAACATGTAACTTCAGAAGGTAACCTGACTATTTTAGAAAGTTACTTTGTGATTCTCCCATGAAGAATCATTGAAATGAAGAAAGGCAGGAACACCATTATTAAAAATCACAGTTGACGGATAGAAAAGTGAATCGTCTCATTCTTGAATGACTGGAAATCCTGTATGGTAAAGATTTAGCTAGAAATAGGTATAACATTATATGAAATCACAAAGAGACTGATTTTGATTAAAATTTATTTTTGAAGTAAAACTTGTGAAGAGAGATACTCGTTTTAATCACATCTTTTTAAAGCTTTTTTTTAAGTCTGTAATTTTGTATTTTAGCACTGGCTATCATTAATGCCTTTGGGTTTAGCCTTAACAAAAAAACAAAAGAGTTAATTCAAAATATTTATTATATATTCAGGATATTTTGGCAAACTAAATTCAATACAGTGTCTGAAACTATATTTTTATATTAAAATATTTTGTTGTGGGATAATTTAGAACCATAGCTGAGGGTGTTATTATTGATTATATAAATATAACATTCATACTGTCTATAAAATTTATAGCATTGTTTAATTACTTTAGTCAATCCTTCCATAAATATTTATTGTGCATCTTTTATGTACTCATGGTCTTCCTTGAGCACAGGAGATGCAGTAGTGAAAAAACAGACAAAATCCCAGCCTTCAGGCAGTTTATAAAAAAAGCAGAGAAAATAAACAAGTGTGCATGTGCATATAAAATTTTTCATATGTTAATCAGTGATAATTACTAACAAAAAACAAAGCCAGAAAGGGGGAATCATAGACTCTCAAGGTTTTAGAGAGGTTGGCCAAGAATGGCATCCTTGGTAAGATGTTTTAAATAAAGCCTACAGAAAGCGAAGGTACTTTCCATGTTGATGTTTGGTGTCAGTAAGTGAATTCTGGGGATTCTCAGAGCAGGGGTCTCTCATCAAGGAGACTGGTGTGCATGGTGACCAGTATAGGTAGTAGAGAAGAGAGGGCATTGGAGAAGTAAAGGGGTTGTCAATCATGCAGTCTTTATAGTTAAAAGATTTTGGATTTTATGATGAATGTGTTGGGAAGACATTCAAGTCATTTGAGCAGAGGAATGGCATTTTAGTTGAACTATTCTGGCTGCTTGTTGTTGTTGTCATTGTTGTTGTTGTTGTTGTTTTGAGAAGATTGCAAGGAGCTGTGGCAGAAGCAAGGAGCCAAATTGGAGGCTATGGAGGTATTATGGCATTTGAGTGAGAGATGATGTTAAGCTGAGAAGGTAAAAAGTGCATGAATTCTATACATTTTAAGGTGCTAGGATGTACTGACAAATTAGAATGAGACTGGAGTCATTAAAATGGAGAAGGTCAGGGGACCTCAACTTTTGGAATTAAAACACCTTAAAAAATATAGCTAAGAAAGGGAGAACAACAGGAGTTGCAGACTTGTGAAGTTCAGGGACTCACTTTTAGACATGGTAGGAAATACCAGATAGAAATAATGGGGAAAGAGATGGACTGGAAATATAATTTGGGGCATAATCAGCATAGAAATATTATATCCACTTATTAGAATGAATTAAGTAAGCTACAAAGTGAGGATTGACAGGGAAGAGGAGACTCTCCAGGACTGAGCACTGGGATAAGCAGCATTAAAAAGGACAAGGGGATAATGAAGAAGAACTAAAATATAAAAGAATAAATAGGAAGCAAAATAGAAGCAATACCAAGTGAGTGTGGCATCCTGAAAGCCACATAGAGGAACTGTTTCAAGGAAGAGAACTGTCTCAAATGCCTTTGACAGACCCTGTAGGGTAAGTCTCAAGAAATGACCATAGGACTGTGTGGCCTTTGGGGAACTTGACTTAGATAACAGTTTCAGTAGATTGGCATCAAAAGTTTGATCAGAAGAGTATCCATAGAAGTATGGGAAGAGAGGCAATGAACATGAACAAATATTCTAGGAGTTTTGTTGTAATACAAAAAGAGCAGTGAAGAGGTACCTGGGAGAAAAAAGTGAGGGCAAAGATGGAATTTTAAGTTGAGTAAAACAATAGCATGAGTGTATGCCAGCAACAAAGGTGACCTAGAAAGGGCATAAAAAAGGTGCCAATACAGGAGGGTAGAGGAGTACCTGAGTAGTTCTAGGTGGAGATGGGGAGCAAGTGGCTTTCTAATGATAAGTGGAGGATAAAAACTTTAGGGCACTTTATTTTGCTCATCTACACCATGTTTTAAAAGATTTTATTTATTTATTTTTAGAAAGAGGAGGGAGAAAGAGAGGCAGAGAAACATCGATGTACAAGAGAAACAAGCAGTTGCCTCTTGCCCACCCTTAACTGGGGACTCAGCCTGCAACCCAGGCATGTGGCCTGACCAGGAATTGAACCAGTGACCTTTTGGCTTGCAGGCCAGCACTCAGTCCACTGAGCCACACCAGCTAGGGCTCAATTTGGTCATTTTAAGAGAAAAGCTTAGCTGGCCACCTTAAATTCCTCCATACCCTAACTTGCTAAGCATATCTTCTTCCCTTACATTTTTGTATTTTTCTATGTGTAATAGTTAACATAATTAAACTGAAGTAAAAATATGTCCCCCTATATGTAGTGACTGAAGCATAATAAGCTTATTTCATTTTCATGCATTGGTCCAAAATGTTCCTGGTCACTGGAGAGTTGTTTTCATGGGGATTCAGAATCAGAGGCTCATCTCAGTTTCGGTTCACCTTATTTTAAGGCCTTGTCATGGCCACAGAGACAGTTGATAAAGTAAGGGTATAACAGAGAGAGCAACCTTGTAAGCCTTGAGAAGTGGCCACACATAATTTATGCTCACCTTTCATTTGGGAGAAATAATCTCTAAAAAGAGGCCACATCCCAGGTACATTTGATTTTGGTGGAAGTGTGCTTAATATGACATGACATATTATACATGTATATGTGTTATTTCTAAAAATAACATGGACTAGAAAGCTCCATAAAAGAGTTTTATTTGTTATATTCCTAGTGCCTTGAGGAAGGTCAGGCATGTATTAGCCCCTCAGTAAGTATTTCCTAAATGAATGAATTTGAAGCACATACACTCATTTGCCCTAAAAATAGTTTCCCCTGAGCCAGAAAAGGAAGCTATGTCAGCATTCAGGATAAAGTATTCATCTGCCAATTTTACTAGGCTTTGCTTAATAAGCTTCAACTTCATAATGTATTTTGTGCTGTTTCCCACAACAGAAGACAAAAATAGACTTAAAATGATATGTTTCATTGTTATGACAGATGAATACAATGTAAAAAACTTCATTTGATATTGTTCAACGTACTTGAAGTATTTTTTTTGCCTTTTGTAATTTTGCTTTATATATACATATATATTTATGTTTGCATATATATGCATATGACATCTAGTTGATAATAAAATTAAATCAACACTTTTTATCCAGGAGAAATGAATCAAATTTCCATTATTATGTTTTTTTTAACTTTTCAACTTCGTTTAATTGTTTTGACTGTTCCCTAGCACTGCTAATACAGGAAGAATAAAAGAAGAATGACAATATTAAAATTTAAAGCTACATTTAGGATCTGCAAATGTCATCAAACTTAGTTAACAACTTAGGTGCTTTCAATTTAGTAGGTAGAATTTATCTAATTTACAATATCTCACACTATAATATAAACTGAGAAATTAATGTTTTAAAAAAATATTTTTATAAGTAATAAATTATGTTGTATTGAATTACATGACCTCTAGATATACCACCACTTGCTTAATCAGATTTTCAGAAGTTTGGACCTTAAATGATTGAGAACTAATTATAACAATCTGTTTTGGGATATTAATGTTGAGTTACTCCCAGAGGAAACCCCAGCTGGTATGCAACAACAGTGGCAATATACTTAAAGTCATGGGATTTGGAAAGCACATACCAGCTGTGCTCTCAGACCACTCTGGCTGACTCTCTATTTCTGAATAGAATTCATAGTGTTGACATTTTGAATTAGAATGATGTCAAATTATTGACTGCTTCTCTGGTAAGTGCCCAGGCAAATAATAAATTGCTGTGCTTTTTACAAAGTTGTTGTTTTCTACCAGCCAGTTTGGTTAAAGATCTAGTCTATAATGGTTATATCTAATGCCAAAAAGTGATCATAGCTGAATTGTAAAATTTCCTTAGGCACAAAGGCTGATCTTGAGCTTGAATTTTGTCAATGATTCTGTTGGATTTTCAGGTTTATATATATAAAAAGAACCATAGGACTGAGGTCCCACCAGGAATTCTGAAACCTCAGCAGAACTAACAATTATTTTCCTAATGAATTATACATAGCTAGGAGTTAGTCAATTTAATTTCTATCACTTTAAATGTGCAATTTATAAAATCTTCAAAGTGTAATAAAACCACATTAATAAATTAAGAAAATATAGAATAATTTTAATAATTAAAATTATTTTAAACATTCCTGCTAGATTACATACACAATAATAAATTAATTATTTTATACTCAGAATATTTCCTTAAAAAATGTGTTAATTTCCTAAGATCCATCCCAGGGTGTGAGAAAGAAAGGTAAATTAAGAAAAACTGTATAGCTCAAAAAGACTCAAAATGTAGGTAAGTCTCAAGTTGCAAATATTATTCTTTATTTTTTTATTATTTACATTTGATTATCTATATTATGTTTAGATCAGCAAGAAATGATTACTAACACTTCATATGAAAGGCACTATATTTTATTAACTAATGACTTTAAAGTAATAAATGTATTTTAGTCTCAGATCTGTTCATTTATAGTTGTATTGTCTTGGGCAAGAATGAAGAAATTAAAAATATTAACAATAGAACTGATCCAAAGGTTAAATAGAATATGTATCTCAAACATTTATTTCAATAAATGTCCCATAGTAAGTGCTACTAAATTGCTCATTCTTACTATTAAGGTTGTTATGGTATGATCACCTTCTGAGTTTGGAAAATATCGTTAACAGCAGTTCTCTTTTCCACTACTGGGCTCTCCCTTGCCCTTCACCCCAGCATGTGGGAGCAAAAGTGGTCAGCATATTGTACCACAACTATTAAATTGTGTTTAATCAATTCTGATTTTAACCTATTATTGGATCACTACTACATTTGGCTCCAGGTCTGCCTTCTCCTTTTCCGCTTAAAAATTGCTGTGGGAATATGGGAATTGAATTTGTTCAGGCCTGGAGAAAGCCTAAAGCTAGTAATATCCTACAAGTGCATTGCTGTGTGTATATACTATTACAACAAATATTAAAACACTTCCTATATAACAAAAATTTCCAAATTCTTGCTAATGGCACTTTTGCTATAAGCTATAGCCAATACAACTAACTTCTAGTGCATGGAAATCTTTTGAGGAATTTTGGAAGTATTTGCTTGTTATGTAAGAATATGTGACCTGCAACTCATTTCAAAATGAGTGACCATACATTTTATTGAGCACTTGCTTTGAGTTTTGGTACGAAATGAAGACTTTGTATAAAATAAAAAACATCATGTAAAATGTATTATAATGAAGAGACAGAGAATTCCAAGTGTCCATAGTGATTTCAAATAATATAGTGAAGTCATAGATTAGAAACTGTTCAATTTTCCATAATATTTGTCCTGGTGAATATATCATATGAGCATAAAAAGAATAAAACTCTTTAGTGCAATATGGCAAAAGAAAACAGTAATTAGCATGCAGGGGTTTTCCACTTTATTCTGCAATGTGATCTTTGGCAAATTATTTAACTTCTATGATTCCAGGCCTTAATGTGTAATTCAGAGATAGTATTATTCTCCAAGTTTTCTACCACCTCTCGAATGCTATGGATATAATAACTGTTGACAAAAAAGACATATTTAATTAGCCCATCGTATAGCTCTGGTAACCTCAGATCAAAGTAAATAGAGAGGAAGTCCCAAGAGCTCCTATAGTGAGTACACATACTTGAACTATAGTGAAAGTAGCTGGATTCTAATCAATATCTAACAATATCATGTATGTGAGCTCAAACACAATATATGATTTTTCCCTCTCAATGTGAAAAGAAAGTTCATAATGCCTCCCTTTATCCTTATATTGTGCAACTGAGAGTGACACATTACAAGCCTAGTGAATGATACATACAATGGATGAATAATAATATCTTTGTAAATAAGATTGTAACTAGTGCGTAAACTCTCAGAGAAGCTAAAACATAATGTAGGTTTAATGACATGTTTTTGTTTACTAGATAATTTAAATATCAGGGAGAACCTTAACATTTACAGAAATGAAAAAAATGAGTGAAACTAAGATTTTTTAACCAACTAATTAGCAATTGCCCATTAAGGGTGAAAGCTAGGAAGTAAATGCCAACATAATCTAACATTAAACAAAGGTCTTCTTCTTTATGCCATAGATCACATTGTACTTAATTATTTTCCTCATTTTATAATGTGGAATTTGAGGCACAGAAGAGTTATGTCTTATGTCCAAAGTCAGACATTGATGTACTGTCCAACAAGAAATTTGTTTCCATGCAAGTAAGTCAATAAATTTTGTGCTCTTTCCTCTATGAATTACTAGGTTAAAAGTCATTACCTTGGAATGCTCTAAATTTATTCCAATAATTAAAGCACTTAATGCTAAAAATTCTTTGGAATTCCTCAAATTCTTTTTAAACTAAATCATGAGCTACATACATATGCCTTTTCATACATACACATGCACACACAAAATCAAATTATTCAAATTATGGTAGTAATATCTCAGATGCAGTCTTATTTCACAATATTAAATGGGGTTTTATTCTCTTTTGTGTGATCATGTCATTTCTATGGAATTTGTCTGAATATTATTTTATTCTAGGGTGGCAAAAGGAAGAGTTTAAACATTAGGTAGAAATAGAAAAGAAGACCACAGGAATAAAGAACATGTTTTTCTCATCCAGCAAACCTAGATCAATGTACCTTGGTTCTTCATACTTGAAAACATTTGCCTTCAGACAGATTTGGGTTTGATTATATCAATACATTGCATTTTTGAGCTTCAATGTCTTCATTATATATTAAACAACTCTAAGAGTCTTCATCAAGTTAATAAATGTCGTTATCTTACTGAGATCAGTGATATGTACATCTCATTTTTTCCAAGTTATTTACAAAATAAAATATCTGATACATTGTAGAAAAACTGAGATTTAAAAAACAAATCAACAACAACAACAAAAACTTCTTAAAAAGTAATGATTACAAACAGCTTTATTTGACAGTGAAAAAGAATTAATGGGTGTTAAGAGGAAGCAGTGTTTTTTTTCTTATGCTCAGTCTCTATTCTAATTTAAAATGTCAATATTTTAAACAGAAGAAAGTTTTTTATGGAGTATTTTTGAAAATTTATAGAAATCAAGCTAAGTAATAGCCTTAAATTTTCACAGAAGATAAGCTAAAGCTTCAAATGGTAAGCCAAATGAAAATAAACCACACATAATAATCTTTGGAAATACTGAGAAAAGTGTTATATTAAAATCCATTCAACAAAACACAGGCAATACTGCATCCAAAAAGAATAAACATTTTCTTAGAAAGTAAGGCATTTGGAGAGCATAACAGTAAACTTTTTTTTAAAAAAGCAACCAAATCAGTGTTTGTGAGAAATAAGTGGGTATTTGAATATTAGGCAAAATCATTTAATAATTATTTTAATTTAGAAATCCTGAAATAAGTAAGGAGTTGAGAAAAATTCAGTGAGAAAAATAAATTGTGCTAAAAGCCAAAGAAAAAGAAAGAACATTTAGCTAAAGAAAATTAAATAAAAATGACTATCAACCTTCAATATATTATAGTGAGTGTTCTCACTACAAAATATTTTTGAGTGTTCTCAAAAAAAATGTTCTATAAAAATCTATCATTTATTTTTCTTAGTAAATCCAATGTTTGTGGATAGTTGATAGCTTTAGCAACTATTAGCTAACTTATTCTTTTACAATGATTTGAAATTTCACCTTATCATATAAAGAGATCTAATATTTATGTGATTCTTACATAGATAAGGAAGTAAAATAATATGTTTTGATATCTCTTAAGTCATATAAACCCTATTGTTATTTTGAAAAGTTATCAATTTTTTGCTTATTATTATTATATAAGCCAGTATATCACATTTATTTAAAACATTGAGTTTTTAGTTTGGTTTCAAATTGAATTGATAGTTTGACTTGAAGATAATTTTCCCCTCTGCAATATTGTGTCTTACCATCAATTAATGCAATACGGTTTTGATTTTATAGGCCTTCCTTAATGTCTTTTATTAAGGTTTTGTTGATAAATACTATATTGTCCTTGAACCTTTCTTGTTAGATTTCCAATTTCTTTATATTTTTCTTGGTGTTATAAATCAGTGCATTGTTTATTTCATATTTCATTTGGTTATAGCTAGAAAAAAATAGAATCTTTTTGATAGCCTTTTAAAAAGTATTTAATCCACTTATAACAAAATATATGCAAAAATTACATCCCTCTCTTGTAAAACTTTTCAAGTAATTGTATGTAGAAGGTTATGAGATGTATCACTTTTATAAAGCATGATAAAATAAAAAGCTTTTTAAATTTACAATACAAACCAGTACTTCATACAATAAATTTTATAGTTTGTTAATCAATACCAAAAAAATGTTTCAACTGGCCATAAGTTATGTTCATTGTTTTGTAATTTTGTAGAATTGTTTCTTGCTTTGTTGGAGATTTTCTATTTACCAGTTCTCATTTTTCTTTGATTCTCTGGATTGTTCAGAGTATCTACTAGATTTTTCCTATCACCTCTCTGCACCATTATGATACCTGTCTTTATTGCTTTTAGAGCCCAAATGTTTTGTGTTCTTTTTCTTTTGACATTGATTTATCCTTTCTTCTAAAATTTTCAGTATTCTTATTTTGGTGCCTGTCATTGTCAGAAAAATAATTTCTTTTCTCTTCGTTTTAGGAGCACCATATTTACTTTCCAAATCTTGGTGAATTTTTTGGTTTTTGTAATTCATGACTTTATTGTAACTATTTCATTCAGAAGGAATACCTCTGTCTGAAATTTATTTTGTTATAGGAGCTGTCCAATTTGGATCCCTTCAATTTTTATCTATGAGTTTTTTCTGATCTTCTTTATTTTTCAGTCTTTGTTTCTTGCTGCCTTTGCTCTGATCTTCTTGCTTCCTATTTCCTATCATTTGTTTGTTGTTTCTGATCAGTTTACCCACGTCTTTACTTCTGGTATTCCCTTGTGCCTTCTTTCTTGTATCTTTACCTGAGGCAGAGATCTGATTGCCCGCAAATGAAAAATAGCACTCTCCAGCTGGAAAACTCTGAACTGCTGTCACTGCTTTCTGAAAGAACCAGAAGCAGAGGAGTAAGACTCCACAGAGGATGACATGGAAGAGGAAGAGGAGGGGAAGGATTTATTTGGCTCAATTTCTGGTTTCTGTGCCACAGTGAATTTAAGCATATTTTTGAGATGCTCATACAATTAATTTGTTAAACCTCCAAGAACTATAAAAGTAAAAATGTTGATGGCAAATTGCTTCTGCAATTATCTCATGGTAATAAGCCTTCAAAGAATAGCTGTAGGGTTTCATCCTTTAATCTTGCAGTAAGTTTAGAAAGATCCATGTATTCACACAGTTCTGGAAAAAATGTTTTAACAAAAATTCTACTGTAGGACATAGTGGTTTCTGTATTCAGCTTTATACATTCAAGGACACTCCATCAAAGTGAATCCATGTAGAGAAGATGAGCAAACATCTTAGCAACCTTTCTAATTTGTTTGTTTCCAAGTGATGGATGGTATCATATTGTTCTTTGAATATACTTTCAAAGGATTCTATGTAGTCTTCCTAACATGCAAAATTGCCCAGCTAATAAGCCATAAAATTTCTCATATGTCCTTTGTTGAATACAGCAATCAAGTATCAGGGTACAGGATTCTTTCGCTTGGATTTCAGAAAACTCCATTTTGAGTAATTTGTGAACACATTCTTCAAAATATAAACTTGACTGAATAGTAAGATAAATTTTACAACAAAATAAGACTAGATTGATTTCCATCTTGACATGAATAGTCATTTTTGCCCTTCATCTTTTTCTCCTTGTCTTTTTCTTCCTCCTCTTCACTATATCCAGCATCTGAGTCACTACCTACTTCATCAAGAATTTCCTTATTAACAGCTTTGTACAGAAGTACAAAGTTATTGGCCATAAAATTACGATCCATATTGAAAGCATTAAGAAGATCCATTATTAATCATCTTCCAGAGAGAGCACATGGGTGAATTGGTCATCTTCTTCCACTAAGTAAACTTCTTCTAGGATAACAGGTGGTCTTTGAATCCATCTTTCCTAACATCAAACATCACTTCAATTATATACTAAACTCCTTTGTTAATTTTAGGCTCATGAGGAATGTTTGGAAGTCATTCAAATACAGCATTGATTTCTCTTGGTGATGCTTGTATTAATTTGAGGTCACGTTGCTTGAGAAAACCAATGTCGACTTCAACACTATCACCTGCTGATCTTTCCAGGAGCAAAGTGAGCATCTTTCAGCAAACAACTTCATGTGACACCTTCTGGTTGATAAGATGTGCCATAAATTTTGAAGCAGTCAGGCAAAGTTGTTTATCATGTCTTCAATAACCTTTTTGAAAATTAAGAATTAATCTCTTAAGGATTAATTATACTATTTGTGAAAATTTTGAGTTGATAACTAGCACTGCATAAACATGGGTGAAGATTGGAAAAGCACTTTGAAAGCAAAATAGGTCTGGACAGCAGGCCTCTTCCTCTAACTATATTTTCTTTTAAAAGTTACTAAATAATAATACATATATTAGAAATGTTGACTCTGTTAATAAGACAATTGATTGACTTCTTTAGGAATTCCAGGCTTATCTTCAGGTATGCTAAGCTGTTTTTATCTGTAAAATCTTCTTATGTTATTCTGAGCTTTGCACAAGGAACATAAGCACCACCATTAATTTTACTCTGCAGTACGTTTATCCTGAGCAGAACTCTGGCTTATCAATTTCTGATCCACATCTTTCTCTCTTTGTCTTTGTTTCTATTTCCACCTCATGAATCCATGCTACCATCATAAGAATGTCCTCTTCTTGAGTGCTCATAGTCTGACCTGCTGTAATCAATGAAATTATTATCATAAGGGGATCTTTTTGTTCTGCATATCCTATTCGGGAGAGGTCTTCTGATATGAATTATAGTTTTCCCTTCTGTCATGACATAAAGAATGCTTTATCTCTGCCACACTACTCTTCATTTCTCTTGCCATTTGATCCTATAAATCAGACTCCTTAAGTTAGTCCAAATAACAAGTACCAAATGGTATGAATTCTTTGACAGTTTACTTTTCCTGGCTGCATCAGTCACCTGGAGCTCCACTGAGATGCCTTTATACCAGATGTTCATGATGGTCATGAACAAACTTATTTATATTTTAATTTTTGTTTTTAGAATTTGATAATTGTCAATTTAGGATATGGGGAATAAAAGATTTATTTTTATTTTGTATGCCCTTATGATACTTATAATACTACATAATACTTACATATTTTCTTTTGTTTTCTGCATTAAAGTAGTTCTGATAAAACACAGATTATCAGTGGCAGTAATAGACATCCTTGTTTTTTAATCTAAAAGTGATAATGGAGCCCTGGCTGGTGTTGCTCAGTGGATTGAGTGCCGGCCTGTGAACCAAAGGGTTGCCAGTTCAATTCCCCAGTCAGGGTACATGCCTGGGTTGTGGGACAGGTCCCCAGTAGGTGATGTGTGAGAGGCAACCACTCATTGATATTTCTCTCCCTCTTTTTCTCCCTCTCCTCCCCTCTGTCTAAAAATAAAATAATTAAAATCTTAAAAAAATAAAAGTGATATTGGAATTCCATCTACAATAAACTATTTACTGTTTATGTCTGGTAGTGAAATGTTATGTAATTATATTACCAGTTTTATTCCATTGCTCAGGGGATTATCTTGAAGGGGTAATAAATTTAATTTCCATTTTCAATATAATCAACAAATATTTATGAAGTTCTTACTCTGTGTCTACCATGGTAAAAGAGCTTTACTCAGAAGGAATGGATTACAGTTATAAATTATCTAATGTTTAACTTTCTGCATTGCTACCTTAAAATGGTTTGAATTATGCTATACTTTAAAAATACTTTAAAAATGTGAGCTTTTTTTGTTTTCTTTGACAAAGGTCTGTAATGCTATGCATTTTCCTCTTAGAATTGCTTTCCCAGTGTCCCACAGGGTGAGGCAGAGTAATTCATGCCAGCAGGGTTATTGCTTCCCTTCAAGCTGATACCATTCAGAAAGGAGTGCCCTGCCTGAGAAATATGGCTCCAGCAGTATGGGGTATATTACTTCCATTCTTCCTTCAGTTCTCTCCCCAGAATCACCAACCACAGGCTCTTCTCAAGCATCTCTAGTCCTCTCTGCCCTCCCTCTGCCGGTGCACAGGGTAAGTGGCTGCAAATGAAATTTTGTATATTGGTTCTTTAAGAGGCTCTCTGCATCTCCAGTCATCTCTCTATGGCAGACAAAAACCCCCATTGCTTTTCACATCTGCATGTTATCTGGGTTCCTTTCTGGTGCTGTTGGTTGGGGACTCCAGCTTGGATTTTAGACCCATGCTTCTCAGGAGGAAATCACCAGCCACCAAAATATCTCTCCAGAACTTCAGTTGCCACCTGTGGGAGCCCAGTCAGCCCTACTGTGTCTCCACACTCCCTACCAGTCATGTTTTAATGAAGTGGTTTCTTCTATCTGTCTGTCATTACAAGGTTTCTCTCCAGTTCATGTTAAGTTGATTACTCAGGATGATTTCTCTACAATTTAGTTGTAATTCCAGGATGGTCCTGGAGGAGGTTAGTTTAGCTTCTACCTACTCCCCTGTCAACAAGATATCATCTCACATCTGTCAGAATGGCTATCATCAATAAATCAACAAACAACAAGTGCCGGTGAGGATGAGCGGAAAGGGGAACGCTTTTGCACTGTTGGTGGGAATGCAGATTGGTGTGAACACTTTGGAAAACAGTATGGAGATACCTCAAAAAATTAGAAATGGAACTGCATTTTGACCCAATGAACCCACTTTTGTAAATATATATGAAGAAACCCAAAACACTAATTTGAAAGAACATAAAGACCCTTGTGTTCATTGCAGTGTTATTTACAATCACCAAGATATAGAAGCAGCCCAAGTGCCCATTAGTAGATAAGTGGATAAAACAACTATGGGACATTTACACAATGGAATACTACTCAGCTGTAAAAAAAATAAAATTTTACCCTTTGCTACACCATGGGCAGACTTGGAAAATATTATGCTAAGTGAAATAAGCCAGTCAGAAAAAGACATATCATATGATTTCACTCATCTATGGAATCTAATGAACAAATGGAACTAACAAGCTAAATACAGACAGGACTTACAGAAAGCAAGTTGATAGCTATGGGGGTGTGGTTAGTATCTGAAGGGATTGAGCAAAAAGGAAAAAGGACTCATGGATGTGGACAACAGGACACATAGATGTGATTCCAAGGGGAGTATAAAGGGTAGAAATAAAGGACAATTGAAAAAATACAATAAAGATTAATTCACAAACAAAAAATAAATAAAAATAAAAACATTATGGCAGTTTTTAATATTTTACATGTATATTTAGAGTGTGATAGAATAATAATATGTTCTTATTGTATGTTATAAAGTTTTGAATACTAGTTTTGCATCCAAAATTTCAATTGAATAGCTTTACATATATTCTTATGATTTGGGAAAATGTGAAGTATAAAAATTATATTACGGTATATGGCTTTTTATTCAGTTTTCTATTAGTTTTGATGAGTAAAATTCTCTCATTTCAATAAATCCTTTTTTAAAATTTTCTCATTTGTAGTTAATTCCCTATGTGTTCTTTGCTTATTCTAAATCAAGAATATATCACGTTTATTTTTCACCTAGACATACCATAGTTTTAGCTACTAACCATCTCTCAGTTATTTATCTCAAAATAAATTTGTGTATTGGGTCAGTGTGGATCATGATTCTTTCTTTCAGATAATTATCCAATTATTCCAACAACTTTTGTTAAATAAAATATCTTTTCTTAATTTAACTCCTTTGTTGTTCTAAATAATCATTTGACCAACACCCAAAAGAGGTAAATTTATGAACTGGTAGATGTGTTAATTAACCTGGGGAGAATTCTTTCACAATGTATACATATATCAAATAACCATGTTGTACACTTTAAGTAAATATTTTATAATTTTATTTTTCTATTATACTCAATAAAGCTGAAAATAAAACATTATTTTACCAAACATGTATAGGTATATTTCTTAACTTTCCATTCTGGTCCAATGATCTGCCTGTCTGACATTTTAGCAAGACTATAGTTTTTGGTACATAAATTTAGGTTTTGATTTGATTCTCATGAAATACATAGGTCAATTTAGGGAAAAATGACATCTTAACAAAACTAAATATTCCATCCATTACTATGTTATCTCTTCACATTAAATTTAATTTATTTAATTTCTCTCAGGAATATTTTATAATTTTTAGAATACAGATCTTACAAATAATTTGTTAAATTTACTTCAGGGTGTTTTACGGTTTAATTTAATATAGTTCCTTGTCAACATAATAACACATTAAAATTTTGCATATAGGATTTGTATCCTTTCACATTCCTGAAGTAACTTTTCAGTTTGGATAGTACTTTCTTTTTCTTTCTTATTAATCATTTGGGTTTTTTTTTTCCACATAAACATTTATATCACATGTCATTTAGGAAAATTGTACTTCTTGCTTTCAAATATTTATGTGTTTTTTTTTTTTCTTTTCAGTGTATTACTGTAGTGAAATAGTAGTACATGTTCAATAGAAAGGATAGGAGAACATGCCCTGGCCCTATTACCATCCTAGAGAGAAAAATTCAATATTTCAACAATTTGAATGATGGTAATTTTAGGATTTAGTATTTTATGTATTTTATTTTATATTTTATTCTATTTTGAAGAATTTATTTACTTTTAGAGGAAAGGGAAGGGAAAAGAGAGGGAGAGAAAGATCAGTGTGTGAGAGATACAGTGGATTGGTTGCCTCTCACACACCCCCAACTGGGGATTTAGCCCGCAGCCCAGACATGTGACCTGACTGGGAATTGAACCAGTGACCTTTCAGTTCACAAGTCAGCACTCAGTCAACTGAGCCACACCAGCCAGCAATGGTGTTTTATTTTTACTTTTGATGCCATATAATAGTTTGAAGAAGTTTCCACCATTTCCACCATTCTTAGTTTTCTGAAAATTTTTATTAGAACAGATATTGGATTACTCAGTAATTTTTCTGTATCTGCTCAAATATACATTTAATATATTTTGACTATCCTAAGTTGCCTTTCCCATCTTACTCAGCCTTTTAAAATTTCAAGCTGTTCAATTCAGCCTTTTAAAAGTTTAGTTATTAAGCCCTGTCAGGGTAGCCTAGTTGGTTAGAGCATCATACTGATAAGCAAAGATTGCAAGTTTGATCTCTGGTCAGGGCACATACAAGAATCAACCAATGAATGTATAAATAGGTAGAACAACAAATCAATGTTTATCTCTTTCTGTTCTTTTTTTGTCTTTCTCTCTAAAGTCAATAAATACATAATTTAAAAATAAAATAAAGAGGGAGGACCTTGATTCAAGTATTGAAAAAATAAATAAAATTTTGGTTATTACAAGTAATTGATCATCCTACTTGAACTAAAAGTCACTACAATGTCCTTTATAGGAAGACATAGGGAGATGGTTTTAGGGAAGGGAAATGGGTTGCCTGACTTGAATTCTAAGGCTTTTGGATAATTGGGCCAGTAATACCAGTAGTAGTTCTTTGGCTGTCAACTACACTCAGCCATGGGACGTCCAAGTCCTTTGAAATTTCTGTCTTTCCTAATAGGTTTCCAAGGCTAAAAGGTAACGCCTGCAGGAAACTTGTCAATAATTATATGCATTTATAAGTTATTTATGTAAGTGACTACGTACATAAATAGACACAGACAGGCATAGAGAGATGATAGATGATCGATAGATAGATGGATAGATAAAAGTTTCAGAAACACATACTCATATCATTCCCCCCAAATAATCTAATTTTAGTTTTAACAGATAAATAAATGCATTTTTAGGAGTATATCTTAACAGAGAGATGCTTTTAGTTTTGGACTGAATATTTAACATTTTTCATTTTAAGGAAAATATTGGGGTTGTATCATTTTATAGTATCAATTTCCTCTACTATTACCACCAACTTGAAGTAGTTGTTTCTATTTACCAATGATAATAAACTGTAACCTTTCCAAAGAAACCTTGCATGCATTCATATATATGTAAAAGCATCTCCAGTTTGTGTGTGTATGTGTGTGAATTTTCCAGCCAGTGAAGCACAGATTGGTATGAAAAATCCCTAATGTTCTCCAATTTTCACTTTTCTGCTCATTTGATTTCATTAACTTTCTCATCTTAGTTGTACCTTTTTATCTACCAATAAGAAATATTATTATTTTTGAAGATATAACATATAGGTACATGGAAGGTGAAAATAGAGATGATAAAAGTTTTTAACTATTTATGGCAAGAAAGGTTTATTGAAATGAAACTTTAACAGCAATATACTCTTGAAAAGAAAGCCTCTGAAATTATAATTTTAGAAAATGTCCCTTTATGCTACTTTTCCTTTTAGAATGGCCTTTTATCCAACTTCAACCAACACTGTCAGTGTCCACCCAGATACTTTTGTCTTCACAGCTCTGAGTACCTTAGACCCGTTTCCACTTGCCCGCAATCCCTTGTCTGTGTCTGAGGGCTTTCTCTGTTCTCTAAGGTCCATGTTGAAGCCTGAAGTAGCAAGGAATTAATGCCCTTCAAAAATAGCCTTTAAAAAAAAGACTAGTGGTAATTGAAATATGTATTCTTTTTTTAAATTCTCTACAATTTTTTTCAGATTATTATGTTTATTGTATTTTTCCATTACTGTTTAGTCCCTTTATACTCCCCGCCCTGCAGCTACCACCCACCCTGCTGTTGTTCATGTCCATGAATCAGTTTCCTTTTTGCTCAATCCCTCCAGCCCCTAACCACCCCCACTCCCTTATCTGTCATCCTGCAGAGTTTGTCTTTCTTTTGCTTGTTAGTTACGTTTGTTCATTAGATTCCACAAATTAGTGAAATCATATGGTATTTGTCTTTCTCTGACTGCTTAATTTCATTTAGCATAATGTTCTCCAGGTCCATCCATACCATCACAAAGAGTAAAATTTTCTTCTTTTTATGATGGAGTAGTATTCCATTGTATAAATGTCCCAATGTTGTTTTATCCACTCATCTACTGTTGGACACTTAGGCTGCTTCTATATCTCGGCAATTGTAAATGACAGTGGAAACTATCTCCCTTGCCTCACCAATGGAATACCTTTCAGATGCAGGTTTATTCTACCATCTAAGAGCTCTCAAGTAGGATAAAGCTCCTGCTACCCTCAGTCGCAAGGTGCTTCATAGCAAATTTGTACACTGTCTTTTCCCCACCATCTCATTTTTCCCTTTCCCTACTATACGTGCTTTGGAATCACCTTCAAAATAAACTATTTGCATTGGAACCCCTGTCTCAGATTTTGCTTTAGGGTCAATTTATGTAAGAAAGTTGATGCCATAAAAAACTACAGGAAGTCAATCCTCAGTATAGATTCAAAAAGTAGGCTTCTTGCCCAGGGATGTCAACAAGGAACTCTTTTGCTAGTTTTAAGAGGAGGGTGTTATCTCACCAACATGCTTAACCAACTGAATGGGAAACCCCCAGAATGGGAAATGGGAAGGGCTTGACTAGGTTATATGATATCTTTAGCTTTGAAGACCTATGGAACAATGACATTTCCAAAGACTGTAAAGTAGTTTGGTGTCAGTTAAGTGCAACGAAAGCAATAAAGGAATAATATTACAGATTTAATCTACCTATCATCTTAGGGCACAAGGTAAAAATCTGTTTTCCCTGGCAACATTTAAAGGGACCTTTATATCTTGTCATTAAAAGGCATAGTGTGACAGAGAAAGAGTCCCAGAGCTTTTCTGTGGGAGTAGAGTGACAAAGTTAAAAAGAGCAGGCTGAATTGAGAAAGCCAGCGATCCTCCTACATCCTGAGAAATACTCTGGGACATTGAAGAGAGGCAACAAGGCAGATGTGCCTGAGGACCTTGAATCCCCAGATTCCCGTAAACTTTCTGACTGAGAAGTGGTCCACTATCACACGTTAAGAATAGAAACTTCCTTTGCATGAAGAACTTGTAAATGCCCCAGGGGATGGTATTTTCCATTCTCAACGTCTACTTCCACTTTCCCTATTGCTTCTACACCAATAACTAGTGTGAAGAAATAGCAGGGCCCAAAAGGGAAGTAATATCACAGCTTCAGGCAGAAAGGTATTTTTACCCAAAAGAATGTCAGACCTAACTAATCATACATGTTGTCAGTGGATTTTTAGGGTTCAGGGTGAACAAGGAAAGAATGTTATGTTGAGAGCAGAGCATGCACTTGTCAGTTTTCTCTTACACCTTATCTTAATGACCTGACAAGGACACCTGAAACTGATCACAATATGCTATAGAAATTACTCCTTAACCTTGAAAAAATGAGAGAGAGAGAGGGAGAGAAAGAGAGAGATATATATGATCATATTGTCTTGAAAGATTATGGTAAGAATAAAAAAAATGAAGAAACAGTGTCAGATATTTTGGCTTGCTATGACAAAATATGAACTGGGTCGTTTATAAACAAACAAGGTTTATTTCTCACAGTTCTGGAAGCTAGAAATCTGAGATCAAGATGACATCATAGTCAAACTGGTGAGAACCCTCTTTGAAGTGCAAACAGCTGACTAATAGTATCCTTACACAGCTGAGAACAAAGAAATAAAGCCAATTTTCTCATAACTTTTGTAAAAACACTAATTCCATTCAGGAGGGCTTTGCCCTCTTGACCTTATCTAACACTAATCACCCCCCAAAGAGCCTGCCTATTAATAACCTTTACATTAGGGTTAGGATTTCAACACACACATTTGGGGAGCATAGGTATTCCATTTATAGTAGGTAGGTATCATAGAATGGCTTAATTAAGTAAAATATGGAAACCACTAGACAGAAAGGTCTATAGAACAATCCCTTTCCTAAAACAATAAGAAATGGGTAGTGAGGAGGACACTGGCACCATTGGGAAGCTCAGTGGCATTTCTCCTCTATTGTTCTGGCTAAAAAATGACAGATACTATTGTGGAACTGAGTTTTACAGCATTGAATATGATGTTAAATAGCCATCAAAGACAAAGTTGGTATAATTTTCAAATGAACAACAAAGCCAAAATGGCAAAGGGGCTTCTGTCACAAATTGATCTGTGGTGTTGGCTAATGGATCTTGGATGGGGGACCTAGGAGCAAAGTAAATAAACAAACAGAATGTTGCTTGATTTATGTAACCCTCCTCCCTAAAAAACAAAACAAAACAAAACAAAAATAGGTGAGCTGATGGATGTCAGCCGCCTTGATGTAAAAAATTCTAATTCTTCAACCAGTTTCCTGGTATGTAATAATTCTCAGACTGGAGGTCCATCAATAGAAGGAGGAAGTAGATCTTTTAAACTTTGTCACAGCATGCAAAATATGTACAATAGTATTTCCTCCATTTCTTCCTGCAGCTATTTACTGGTGAAAGTACACCACACAGAGAGAATTCTCTAGATTATTGATATGGTTCTGAGGTAACCTTGACAATTCTGTTGTGGCCCTGGTTAGAGTAATGAACATGGAAGCCAGGTAATAAAAGAAGTCATACCCATGTCCATATTAGGCTGTCCATCAAGTTTCTAGAATCTACCCCAGAAGATGTAATCTTGAGCCCTGATTGATGATTAAAATATATATACTTATTATCTGGAAAAGTCATCACCCATATTAGGTTCTCTACCTATGAAATGAGAGTCATATAACAAGAAGGCTAAATTGAAGCCCCTGAGGTTGGACTCCTCCCCAGTTTCAATCTTGGACCAGGCAGTAAATCAGAGTCCATACTGAAGCCTGGATTCAAAGAGAGAGAAAAACAGCCCCTCAAAGACTTACAAGGCTCAGAGGTGGTGATCCCCATCACATCTCTGTTTAATCTACTGGCCCTTATGCCACAGATGGATGATACCAGTGAGCAATTGTAAATTGAACAAAGTGGTAGCCCAAGTAGCAACTATTAGCGGGATGTGTTCTCTTCACTTGGTTGGATTAACACACTCTCAGGTATTAGTATGTAGCTATTTATCTTGTAAATCTGTTCTTTCTTTTTTTTTTCATTTACAAGGAAATTTTTTAAGTGTTTTATTTCTTTTTTAATTGAATTATTCAGGTGATGTTGTTTAATAAAATTATATAGGTTTAAGGTGTATATTTCTGTAATACATAATCTCTATATTGTATTGTGTGTTCACCACCTCAAATCATATCTCTTTCCATCATCATTTATCTCCCCTTTACCCTTTTTATTGGGGGGGTGACTCCCCCACCCCATTTCCCTTTATTAATCAGCATACTGTTGCTTGTCTATGAGTTCTTTTTTTAATATTCCTTAATTTTATTTACCCCTCCCCAAACCCCCTCCTATCTGACAGATAAGAGTTTGTTTCTATTTTGTCAATTAGTTTATTTTGTACATTAGATTCCACAAAAAAAGTGAAAGCATATGGTACTTGTCTTTCCCTGAATGGATGATTTCACTTTGCATAATATTCTCCAGGTCCATCCATGCTGTTGCAACAGGTAAGATTTCCTAATTTTTAATGGCTGCATAGTATTCCATGTGTAAATATACCACTGCATTTTTATCCACTCATCTACTAACAGGTACTTATGCTACTTCCAAATCTTTACTATTATAAATAAAACTATAATGAACATAAGGGTGCATATATTTCAGGTTTCTTCAGGTAAATTCCCAGAAGTAGAATTATTGAGTTATAAGGCAATTCTATTTTTAATTTTTGAGATAAGTCCATACTGCTTTCCACAGTGGTTGCAACATTTTCTAGGACAGACCACATGTTAGGACACCAAAGATGTCTCAATCAGTTAAGGAAGATTGAAATCATATCAAACATCTCCTCTGACCATAATGATATGAAATTAGAAATTAATCACAAGAAAAACATGAAAAATACACAAAGACTTGGAAGCTAAGTAACATGTTATTAAACAATGAATGGATGAACAATGAGATCGAGGAAGAAATCAAAAGATTCCTTAAAACAAATGAAAATGAGAGCACAACTCAAAATCTATGAGACACAGCAAAAGCAGTCCTAAGAAGGAAATTGATAGCATTGCAAACCTACCTCAAGGGAAAAGAAAAATCTCAATTCATATTTATATATATATATATATATATATATATATATATATATATATATATATTACACTTAAGGGAACTAGAAAAAGAGCAAAGCCCAAACAGAGTAGAAAGAAGGAAATAATAAGGACTAGAGCAGAAATAAACAATTAGAGTCTAAAAACCAATGCAAAAGATTAAAGAAACTGAGAGTTGGAAATGTATTCTTTCCAATCTATCAGAAGGGAGAATAAGGAGCAGTTTCCATTCACCTGGAACAGATATTACCATACATTCTCAGTTTCACAACGGATAACCACAAGAGACGTATATGTTCTGAAGTACTGGATGCAGATGGGGCTTCCACAGGAGGCAGAAGGGAACAGATGTGATGAATATCAACTATCAGCAACTGCAACAAAGACTGTAGCTTATGTCACTGATCTTTCTCTTATAAGGATTTAGTTTTGTTTAATTTTGGGTTTTTGATTTTTATGTCTAACTTACCAATAATTTAAGGAATAAGTGACAAGTTGTAGAAAATGCAACATTGGGAATGCATGTTTGGAATAGAGCAAGTAGGTGGCAGAGAGGGGAATAACTCTAAAATACATGTTTTACTCTCTATTACACAGACTTCTAAATTTCCTAACAGGATTAAAGGCTCTTGTTACCCTCTGGTATGAAAAAGTTTTGCTTAAAACAAACCCATTTTTGGCTACTTTACCTTGTCTCAGTTCCCAATTTCATACTAGTGTTTCCTGGGAAACCTCTGAGATCTACTTATTTAAAAACTTTTTTTGTACTTTTTTTTCCATCAGTATTCTGTCCCCTTATAACCCCATCCCACTGGAATCACCACACAGTAGTCCATGTCCATGAGTCATTTTTTCCTTTTCTTTGTTAAATCCTTGTCTTGAGGTCTACTTCTGATACAACCCAAACTAAGAAATCAACAATTAGTAAAGAAGAGTAAGAAACTGAAAAGCGAGAATGTGTCTTGTAAATCTTGAAACTTCATTTTCAGAAAAAGAAATAACAGTATGTTCCCATAACTGCTTTCAACCCTGGTGAAGCAATCATTATTCTCTATTATCATTGCCTGCTTTTTAGCTTGAATTTCTGATTAGATGAAGCCCTTCAAATACTTAACATGTTTTCTATAAATGTTGATTAATTTATTATATAATAAAAAATCTCTGATACTTTTAAAAGCTACAGAACTACAGAAAATATGAAGAATAAAAACAAATGGGAGAAAGTATAGAAAGATGACCCCTTCAAATTTATAGAAATAAATAGTGGAGTTATTAATATGTCTAGATGGTTCCAAAGTTTTGTGAAATTATATGTATACTATTGCCAAATATCCCCCATTTATTTCTCATATGCTTGGATTTCCTAGTTTTGCTACTGAAGTTTTTACATGGATTTATTTTTCTTTCTTCCAAGGCCTTAAAATTAACAAACAAATGCTGGAGCAGTTGTGGAGAAAAGGGAACCTGAGTACACTGTTGGTGGAGATGCAGACTAGTGCAGCTGCTGTGGAAAACAGTATGAAACTTCCTCAAAAAACAAAATGGAATTGCCTTTTGATCCAGCACAATTCCACTGCTGGGATTATACCCTAAGAATGCTGAAACACCAATTCAAAAGATCCTATGCACCTCAATGTTCATAGCAGTACAATTTACAGTAACCAAGTGCTGGAAGTAACCTAGGCGTCCATCAGTAAATGAGTGGGTCAAAAAACTTGGTACATTTTCATAATGGAATACTACACAGCAGAAAGGAAAAAGGAACTCCTACCCTTCTCCACAGCATGGATGGAACTGGAGAGCATTATGCTAAGTGAAATAAGCCATGTGGTGAAAGACAAATACCATATGATCTCACCTATAATTGGAACCTAATCAACGAAAGAAAGAAGCAAGCAAAGTATAACTAGAGACATTGAACTAAAGAACAAATTGACAGTAACAAGAGGGGAGAGGGGAGGAGGATAATGGGGGAAAGAAGGAGAAAGGTTGTGAAGAAACATGTATAAAAGACCCATGGACAAAGTTAAAGGGTGGTAGGATTGAGGATGGAAGGTGGAGGCTGGTGGGGCAAGGGAGAATGGTGGGGGAAAATGGAGACAACTGTACTTGAACAACAATAAAAATAAAAATAAAAAAATAAATAAAAATAAATAAAAGAAGGTTGCATATTATCGGGGGGCGGGGGAGAGAGTAACCAGAGCAGAGGGGGAAAGAAGATAATAAGGAAAACAAAAATTCTAAAGCAAAGTTAAATAATAAAGAATAAAAATTTGAAATGGTTACACTTGTAACATAATTCTGGAAAATATTTTAATCACTCCTATATATTTGAAAGCAAGTTGCCATCCCAGACCAGTGATTTTTCTGGTTCTGTAACCTCATTCTGATCTTCACATTGGTCATGTTCATCCTCCTTGGGCTACAAAGAGAACTAAATGAAATCAGTGGATGCTGTTCTACAGACCACAGCCAAGTTTGACTTATATTTTTCCTTCCCTTTAATTATATTAAATATTTGTGATAAGTTCACAGTATCATATTTTGAATACTCAATTACAGCTCCCAATTTCTAAGAGAGAATTTATTTAAACCACTGCAACAGAAACAATAGTAGAGTCTTGATTTAGATATGAATTGACTTTGTGGGGAGATATCTGAGTTTTGACCTACAATATCTATAGGAAAATTATTTGCCCAGCTAACATGTGAAAATAAACTCACTCTCCTATTTACATTATAAAACAGTATCTTTTTTTTCAAAATCTTCTCACTCATCTCATGTAATCTTAAAGCCATTACCCTTTACATCTTATATGCTAGCCCTGCGCTTTGGCATAAAACCATAAAGTGTGAAAAAGTAATGTATTTGATGATGAGCATCCTGATGGTGATAATTCATTCTGTGTAACCACAGAGATTGAACACTGTAGAAAAACATCTTTTGCTGCAGTTATTTCAATTGAATAAGCACAATTTTAACATGCATCCATTAAAAAAAGCATTTTGGTTCTGGGAAACTGAGTATTAGAAATATGACAAGCATATTGGAGTAAGTTCAGAACTGAGCATCAGGGTAATTAAGGGAATGGAGAGATTGATTTATGAGAAAAGATTAAAAGAGCTCAATCTGTTTAGTTTGGCTAACAGACAACTAAGTAGGGGATATGGTAATTGTTTACAAGTACTTACAGGATGTAAACATCAAGGCTGGAGCAGAAATGTTCAGACTGAAATCAGAAAGCCTGAATCACTCTAAGTTAATAAAATGAAAATTTAGATTGACTGCTATCCAAAATTTCATGATGGTTAAGGGCTTTTAGCAGGAATTATCTCTAAGGGAAAATTTGAAAACAAACTCTTTGGGATATTTAAATGTGAGATAACCTTTGTGAGTATGGGGCTGCTGCACATTTATCATCAGCAATATTTAAGAAGCACTGAAATAACATTACTGTGTGCATGAGTTGGCTTTCTAGGCTCTTTACATTAACCACAATAATTTAGAAAGTTATCTTCTGAAGATAAAATTCTAACAAATATAAATGAACATAATACATGTAGAGAGACATTATTACTTAAACACTTTTTCCTTTAAAAAAACAAAACAAAACTTTCTTTAACTCAACCTCTGACCAAGATGGAGGCATAGGTAGACATACTTTGTCTGCCTGCACAACCAAAACAAGGACACCAAATTTAAAAACAAAAAATAACCTGAACTGCTAGAAAATTTAATTGTACAGAAGTCTGACAACCAAGGACTTAAAGACACATTCATCCAAATAGGTAGGAGAGGAGATGGGTAACCTGGATGGACTGGGCAGGCAAGGCTGGTGGACTGGGAGGTCCCACATTTGCATACAGATAAATGGGGAAGAACAGCTCAAGAGTGAGAGGGACCATGCAACCCAGATTTCCAGCATGGGAAAAGAAAGCCTCTAAACTTCTACGGGTAAAAACTTGTGGGGGTAGTGGGGTGGGAGAAACTACCTGTCTCACAGGAGAGTTCTTTTGAGAGACCCACAGGGTCCTAGAATGTACACAAACCCACCCACTGGGGAATCAGCACCAGAAGGTCCCGATTTGCCTGTGGGTAGCAGGGGAAGTGACTGAAAGCCCGCCAAGAGCCAAACAAGGAGCATTGTTCCCTCTCAGACCGCTTTGCCATATACAGTGCCACAAGGCAGTGGCGTGGGTTGCCCCGCACCGGTGAACGTCTAAGGCTCTACTCCTCAAAACCCAAAAGGCATGCTAAGACAAAAAAATGGGGCACCAAATATTTTTATTTTTCATGGTCTCCCCTCTGTTAAATTTTATAGGAAATAAACGAATTTGAGACCATCTTTCTCATTTTTCATAATTTTATTACTATGTACAAATTTTAGAATTAAATATGTGTACAAGTTGGAAAAACAGCCTAAGAAAAATATAAATTCTACTTTTAGTTGTACCTTGACTTTTTTACAAATATCTAATAATCTATATAACTTACCTTTGACTCTATCTAGAAGCTTTAATTTGAATTAGATAATAAATTGTATATATACCCATTGCCTAAGATTTCTTTACCTATGAACCCATATATCTGCTGCTTATTTATTAGTTGCTCAGGGAAATAAAAGGAATTGAGGTACACACACAAGCACGCAGAATAGTTTGAATCTTTGCTGTAACCATGCAACATGGGGTTTGGCCACTTGTCACCCTTAATCCACATGACCCAAAGATTTATGTTGAAGGAAACAGATTTTTATTAATAAGGTTCCAATTTTGAGGGGGCTGAGAGCACTCCTGCTCTGAGCCCTTCTCTCCCACAAGACCCAGGATTTCCTTGCTCCACAAAAGACTACAAGACAAAACTACAGCCAGAAGTTTCCCATTTCCTTATCCATTTTTAAGTCAGTCATGCAAACAGATCTCCATTCTTTCTGAAATGTGCACTCATGGGTTTTGGAGTTGCCATCTTTTTACAGCAGCTATTTCTTTCAGGACCTAGGTTACATTGCTCTCAGCCTCCATGTAGCAGTTCAGGACCCAAATACCATGCTGCATTGCATCATAGTGTCCCAGAGGCTGGAGCCCAGTGAGACATGAATCCTAGTGTGGTACTCTGCCTCCAGGAGTGGGCTTCCAACCACACCTACAGCCCTAGTAGACCCAGCATCTGCCTGGTCCCATAAGTGTTCCCTCCATGTGTGGGCCAAGGACCAGAGAACAAGAGAGTCAAAGTGCCAAAACAAGATAGCCTCAAACTGAAAGGGTGGCAACTAAGTGTCTTTGCTTTTAAAAAGGGCCCTCCCAAAATAATGTTCATATAGAAAGCCAGTGTGAATGTTCACCTTTCTAAACAATGGCCATGCTTGTCTTTACCCCTATTTATGGGCATGGGCAAAGTCTATAGTCACCCTGGGCAGGGCATCCATCCCCCACAGCTCACACAGGCACTGTGTAGCTTATGTCACAAGCTGGTAACCTCAAGGAATGTGCTATTAAGCTCCAGCTCTGGTTTCAGTCATAGGAGTGCTCTGTCCCTCTTTCTGCCAGCTACATTATGTTTATACTAGCTATTGTCTCAAGCAATACCCCTATTTTAGGCAGCACATCTCTTTGCAGCATTAGTGTGCAGCCTGGTTCTTTCTACACACACCCAGAACCAGCAGAGGGAGCCTCAACTGTAGATTGCTCATAGTCCCAAATAGGTTACCCAGGTACAGTCGCAGGCAGCATCTCACATTGGTCTGCACCAGAGTCTTAGCAGATTTACCTAATAGATATAGACAAATACAAAGAAGCAGCCAAAATTGGGAGACAAAGAAACAGACCCCCAAATGAAAGACCAAGAGAATTCTCCAGAAGAAGAACTAGGTGAAATAGACACAAACAATTTAGTAGATAGAGAGTTTAGAGTAGTGATTATAAGGATACTCAACAGCATAAAAAAGAGGCATAGAAAGCATAAAAAGACCAGTCAGAAATAAAGAATGCAATATCTGAAAAAAAAATAATACACTGGAAGAAAGAAACAGTAGGTTAGATGAGGCAGAGGATCAAATCAGTGGTTTGGAAGACAAGTTAGAAAACCCAAGCAAAGCAGCGAAAAGAAAAGATAATTTAAAAAAGGGAGAGCTTAGGAAACCTTAGGGATGATATGAAGTGTAACAACATCTGCATCATGGAAATACCAAAAGGATAAGAGAGTGAGCAAGAGATTGAGAATCTATTTTAAGAAATAATGACCAAAAATTTCCCTAAGCTGGTGAAGGAAAAAGAAACAAAAGTCCAGGAAGTTCAAGTTGGACACGAAGAGGCCTACACCAATATGTGTCATAATTAAAATGACAAGCCTTATAAATAAGGAGAGAATCCTAAAAACTTCAAGAGAAAAGCAGGTAGTTATATACAAGGGAGCACCAATTAGACTGTCATCTGATTTCTCAAGAGAAACATTTTAGGACAGAAGGAAGTAGTTTGAAATATTCAAGGTGATGAAAAGAAAAGACTTGCAACCAAGGCCAATTTATCCAGCAAGACTATCACTTAAAATCAAAGAATAAATAAGGAACTTTCCAGAAAAAAAAGCTAAAGAAATTTGTTAACACCAAACAAGTACGGCAACGAATGTTAAAGGACTTGCTTTAAGAAGAAGAAAAAGAAAAAGGAAAAAAATTAAGAAAATAGTATAACAATAAAATGTCCCTAAATACATATCTATTATTAATAGCCTTAAATGTAAATGTCTTCAATGCCCCAACTTAAAAGTAGCTAAATGAATTAGAAAACAAGATCCATATATATGCTGCCTCCAAGAGACTTACTTCAGATCAAAAGATACACACAGACTAAAAGTAAAGGGATAGAAAAGACATTTCATGTAAATGGAAAGGAAAAACAAGCTGGGGTAGCATTACTTATATCCAACAAAATAGACTTTAAAACCCAGGTTATAGTAAGGGCACTACATAACTATAAAGAGAACACTCCAACAAGAGGATATAACCCTAGAAAACATTTAGTTACCCAACAAAGGAGCACCTACATATGTGAAGTAAATTTTGATGGCCATAAAAGGAGAGATTGACAGAAATACAGTCATAGTTGGGGATTTTGTCACCCCATTGACTTCAATGGATCGATCTTCCAAATAGAAAATCGGCAAGGACACAGTGACCTTAAATGATCCACTAGATCAAATGAATTGAATTGATATCTTCAGAGCATTTTATCCAAAAGCAGCAAAATATACATACCATCCAAGTGTACATGGAACACTTTCTCAGATAGATGACATGTTAGAACAAAAAACAAGTCTCAATAAATTTAAGAAGAATGAAATTATAGCAAGCATTTTATCTGACCACAGTGCTGAGCAACTAGAAAGCAATCACAACATGAAACTGGAAAACACAAAAACATGGAAGCTAAATAACATGTTATTAAACAATTAATGGATCAACAGCAAAATCTGGAAAGAAATTAAAATATACCTTGAAACAAATGAAAATGAGAACACTCAAAATCTGTGGGACTCAAGCAGAGCAGTCAGTCTTAAAAGGGAAATTCAGGGCATTATAGGCCTATCTCATAAAACACAAAAATGTTCAAATAAATAATCTAACTTTACACTTAAAAGATCTTGAAAAAGAACAACAAACAAAGCCCAACAGTGAGTAGAAGGAAGGAAATAATAAGATCAGAACAAAAATAAACAAAAGAATCTAGAAAATGATATAAAAGGTCAATGAATCCAAGATGTGATTCTTTGAAAAGATAAACAAGATTGACAAATCATTAACCAGACTAATCAAGAAATAAAGAGAACAAGAATAAATAAAATCAGAAATGAAAGAGGAGAAATCACAACTGACACCAAAGGAATACAAAGGATTGTAAGAAAATATTGTGGGCAATCATATGCAATCAAACTTGACAAACTGGATGAAACATATAAATTCCTAGAAACACATAATTCTTCCAATACTAAATCAGGAAGAATCAGAGAATCAGAACGGACAAGTTACACTTGGTGAAATTGAGGCAATAATAAAAAACCCCACAACAAACCAAAACCTTGGAACTAACATCTATCCTTCTCAAATTATTTCAAAAAAATTCAAGAAGGGGAATGGTTCCTATACTCATTTTAAAAGGCTAGCACTATGTTAATTCCAACATGAGAAAAAGACATTACCAAAAAGAAAGAAAGAAGGAAGGAAAGAAAGAAGGAAGGAAAGAAAGAAAGGAAGGAAGGAAGGAAGGAAGGAAGGAAGGAAGGAAGGAAGGAAGAAGGAGGGAAGGAAGGAAGGAAGGAAAAAAGAAGGAAAGAAAATCATGGCCCAATATTCCTGATGAACATAGATGTTAAAATCCTCAACAAAATATTAGCAAAGCGAACACAGCAATGCATCAAAAAGATCTTACACCATGATCAAGTGGGATTTATTCCAGGAATGAAAGGCTGATACAACATTCTAGAATCAATAAATGTGATTCACTACATAAACAAAAAGAAGGATAAAAACTACATGATCAAATCAATACATGCAGAAAAATTACTTGATAAAACCTGGCACCCATTTATGATAAAATTTTTCAACAAAGTGGAAGTACAGTGAACATGCCAAAATGTAATAAAAACCATATATGGCAAAACAACTGCCAGCATCATACTCCATGGGCAAAAGCTACAAGTATTCCCCTTAAAGCTGGTACATGTTAGGCATATCTAGCTTCAACTTTCTCATTCGACATAGTATTGGAAGTCTTAGCCATAGAAATAAGACAAGAAGAAATAGTAGGCATTCAAATCGGAATGGAAGAAGTATAATTGTCCTTATTTGCAGATGACACAATATTGTACATAGAAATCTCCAAAGATTCTAAGAAACTATTAGAACTGATAAATTAATTCAGCAAAGTAGCAGGATACAAAATGAATATCCAGAAATCAGTTGTATTTTTGTATGCCAATAATGAACTAACAGGGAAATTAAGAATACAATCTCATTCATCATTGTTTCAAAAAGAATAAAACACCTAAGAATAAACCTAACAAAGGATTTAAAACATGGGTCCCCAACAGGGGTACCAATCCATGGCCTATTAAGAATTGGACAGAACAGCAAGAGGTGAGCAGCACGTGAGCTAGCAAAGCTTCCTCTGTATTTACATCCACTTCCCATCACTTTCATCACCTCCTGAGCTCTGCCTCCTGTCAGAGCAGTGGCGGCATTAGATTTTCATAGCAACATGAACCCTATTGTGAAATGCAAATGTGAGGATTCTAGGTTGAGTGCTCCTTATGAGAACCTAATGCCTGATGACATGAGTTGAAGCTGAGATGGTCATGCTAGTGCTGGGGAGCAGCTGCAAATACAGATTGTCATTAGCAGACAGGTTTGACTCCACAGAGACCATAATGAATCAATTGCTTACAGGCTCATATCAAAACTTTATCAGTGAGTGGCAAGTGACAACCTGCATCTGGTAGCAGGCTACAAAGCTATCCCACTACCCAACCCCTATCCATGGAAAATTTTCTTTCATGAAACCAGTCCTTGGTGCCAAAAAGATTGGGGAACACTGATGTAAAAGACCTATACTCAGAAAATTATAAAACACTAGAGAAAGAAATTGAAGAACAGACAAATAAGTGGAATCATATACCGTGTTCATCCAAAAGAAATCTATAGATTCAACACAATTCCTATTAACATTCTAATGATGTATTTGTTCATAGAACCTGAACAAATATTTCAAAAATTTATATGGAACCACGAAAGGCCCCACATAGCAACAGTAATCCTGAGAAAGAAGAACAAAGTTGGAGGAATCATGCTACCTAATATGGAACTATACCATAAGGCCATAGTCATCAAACAGTATGGTACTGGCATAAAAACAGACACATAGATCAATGGAACAGAATAGAGAACCCAGAAATGAACCCATACCTTTACAGTCAATTAATATTAGACAGAGGAAACAAATACATACAAAGGGGCTAAAGATAGTTTATTCAATAAATGGTGTTGGGAAAATTGGACAGATTCAGGCAGAAAAATGAAACTAGACCACCTTCTTACACTATGACGAGAATACATTTAAAATGAGTTAATAACTGAAATGTTAGATCCAAAATCATAAAAATCCTAGAAGAAAATGTAGGCAGCAAAATCTCAGATATTCATTGTAGCAATATTTTATTGGATATATCTCCCCAGGCAAGGGAAACAAAAGAAAAAATAAATGGGATTATGTCAAACTAAAAAAAAAAAAAAAATTTGCACAGCAAAAGAAAACATAAACAAAATAGAAAGACAACGCATAAAAAGGAAGAGCATATTTGCAGATACCTTATAAGAATTTAATACCTAAAATTTATAAAGAACTTACAAAACTCAACATCAACAAATCAAACAGCCCAGTTAAAAAATGAGCAAAGGACATGAATAGACATTTCTCCAAAGAGAAAATACAGATGACCAATAGACATATAAAAAGATGATCCACATCACTAATCATCAGAGTAATGCAAAATAAATCACAATGAGATATCATCTCACATCTGTCAGAATGGTTATCATCAACAAATCAACAAATAGTAAATGCTTGAGAGGATGTGGAGAAAGGTGGCCCATGCAAAAGCATGTTGGTGGGAATGCAGATTGGTGCACCTACTGTGGAAAGCAGTGTGGAGATACCTCATAAAATTAAAAGGGATCTGCTTTTTGACCCAGCAATCCCACTGTTGGGAATATATCCAAAGGAAACCAAACACTAATTCAAAAGAATATAAGTACCCCTATGTTCATTGCAGCATTATTTGCAATCACCAAGATATGGAAGCAGTCCCAGTGTCCATCAGTAGATAGTGGATAAAACAACACAGTGGAATACTACTCAGTCATAAAAAAGAAGAAAATTTTACCATTTGTGACAGTATGGATGGACCTGGAAAACATTATGCCAAATGAAATAAGGCAGTCAGAGAAAGACAAATACCATATGATTTCACTCACATGTGGAATCTAATGAACAAACTGAATTAACAAGCAAAATAGAGACAGACTCATAGAGAGCAGGATGACAGCTGAAAGGGGAGAGGTTAGGGCCTGGTAGGACTGAGCAAAAATAAAAAGGAGTCATGGACAACAGCATAGTGATTGCTGGAGGGGAGGAGGTATTAGGGGACTAAATGGTAATGGAAAAAATTCAATAAAATTAATTAATTAATTAGAAAATAGAAAATATATTATTTTTCAAAACAGAATGAGAGTACATGTATGCATATAATGTATAAAAATTTAAAGTGAATATTAAGTAGTTTTATATTGCACAAAATCATTCCTTAATGAAAACTACATTGATTAAAAATCATTACAATTTTATATAAAATAAATTATAATTCATGTCTTGTCTTATGTTAACCTAAAAAACATTACTGATCTTTTAAGTACTCATGATGCTTAGTAAACATGAATATACTTATCGAATTATGAAATTATACATACTGTTGTCTTGTGGATAAACATATAAATTGAACAACATAATGCAAAAGAGTATGTATAACTTCCAAATGAGAACTGAT